>JAODAL010041476.1:0-35842 GCA_025379985.1 Phyllomedusa bahiana | reverse complement strand
CTGTTTACCACCTCCAAATTCATTGTGCCACGTCTGACCTCATCTGCTCTGGGCCCGTACCCCACCGTGTCATTGTGCCACTTTTCTACCTCATCTGCCGTCCCTCCACTCTCTTCATTTGCCACCTGTGCCTACCCATTTTTGCCACCTCCAGAATAATTGTCCCACGCCTGACCTCATCTGCGCACGTGACCCCGCCCCAGCATTGTGCCACTCTTGGCCTGCATTTTTCCACTCCAAAGAGGCCACGCCTGCCTCATGCTGCTGCGGGGGGCTGCGCCGGACCTCCACACTGTGCATTGGCCCTGTCTCCCTCTTTCGCTGCCCGTGCCCTCCTTTCTCTGTCTTGTCCCACTCGTGCCACACCTTTTTTCCACCCCAATTCATTGTGCCACTGCCTACCTAATGCTGCCCCGCCGGACCTCCCTCTCATCTTTTGCCCTCTGTGCCTCCTCTTTTTTTTGCCACCTCCAAATGTCTTTTGGCCACGCTGACCTCATCTCTGCGGGGCTGCTCCGACCTCCCACTTGTCATTGTCCACTGTCTGACCCATGCCGCGCCGGCCCCCCACTCTCTTCATTGTCCACTCTGTGCCTGCAACTGTTTGCCACCCCAAAGTATGGCCACTGCCTGACCTCATGATCGCTGTGGCGGCGCGTGACCCCACACTGTACTTTGGCCACTGCGACCTCAGCTCCTACCCGTGCCTCCACACGGTCATTTGCCACTCTGGGCCTGCTACTGTTTTGCCACCTCCAAATTGTCATTGTGCCACTGCCTACCCAGCTCCCCCGCGTACCTCCCTCTCAGCATTGGCCACCTGGGGTTTCCACCTTTTTCGCCCCCTTCAAATTCATTGTCCACTGTCTACCTCATCTGCTGTTACTGCCGCCGCACCCCACACAATGCCCCA
The DNA here is from genome assembly GCA_025379985.1 of Phyllomedusa bahiana. Classification (NCBI taxonomy): domain Eukaryota; kingdom Metazoa; phylum Chordata; class Amphibia; order Anura; family Hylidae; genus Phyllomedusa; species Phyllomedusa bahiana. The sequence continues at coordinate 34,929 of JAODAL010041476.1, read as the reverse complement.
CAATTCCACCTAGCCCCCAGCTGTTTTTTTTCCCTTTTTTCCGCGGGGATGATTTTTATCGGGCTACTTTCCCTTTGGTTTTTTTTGGTCATTTTTGCCCTTTTAATCCCAAATTTTTATAGTGAAGCATTCTAAGACACCAGTCATTTTTTTCCCAACAAAACACAACTTAAAAGAAGACCAAACCAAGCTCCCTCTCATATTAAAAGCATGGCACAAACTTTCTACACACCCGCGGGCTCTGGGCACCTAAAACTTTTTTTTAAAAGCATTCTGCCCAAAAAATTCGGGCCGAAACTAAATTTTTCGGGAAAATTGGGAAATGACCGAATCGAATTTTTTAAAATTCGCCCATCTCTATAAAGAAGATTTTTTAAAATGCAATCTTTTTACTCAGCCCCCTTGTTTAAATTGTGACTATATGGCTAAAAGGGGAAAATCCTTTTGCGGGTGATTAGCAATCAGTACTTTAAAGAATTTCCTAAATATGGGACCCATATATAGCCCCTTGGATCTCACACAAAAAAACCTACGTTTTTTTTATAAAGCAACACCGAGAAGTCCAAGGTTTTTATAACCCGTCAGATTTTTTGGGTAATTTCCCGGGAGTTTAAACACATGCGACCCAAAATAAGGAGCCTTGGTTGGGGTTAAAGGCCAACATTTTAAAAATTCAACAGAAACTGTCGACAACTTAACGTATTTTTTATCTCCATCATTCCCCGGGCCCCTTTCATTTGGGGGGTAGCAAGACAGGGGGGACTTACACCCCATTTTCCTGCCAGGGTTTCCCCCGGTGTATTTAATTCAGCAGGTAAACGACTGGGGGGTTTCCCGCAAATCCCAAACTACCTTTTGGGGTGAGGGATTCACCTGGAAAAAGCCAGGGCTGCTACACCACTGCACAAGGGGTTTGGGGGGAACACACCTCTGTTTGGGAAGGCTCAGGAGTAAGTTTTGTTTATGTTTACCGTTTTGCTGTGCATGTGTTGCCATAAGTTCTGTTTTTTCTGCACAATAAACATACAGACCAAGGAACCTTTTGCACCTACTACTGCCTTTGTCTCAGTGCCTGAAGGACTTTTGTGGTGATCCCGGAGCTGTGCGAGCTCACATTATGTAATACTGAGGTAAACCTTCTTATTTGCTAATGACATGTAATGGAAAAAGTTTTCAAATTTCATCTACTATCTTTTTTGTGTTTTTGTTTGGAGGTGATATGTACTTTTTAAGTCTCATTCATTTTTTTGTGTGCCTGAAGACTGCGGACCACCATTATGTGATCCTTTTCCACTAGGAAATTACATTTTTTTTTCAGGTGTGCAATCCTAATTACTTACATTTATGGTTAATAACTTGAACTGAATTTGCTGGACAGGGCCGCCATTAGGGGGGTAGAACCACTACTCCCGTATGGGGCCCGGCCAGAATGTGAAGCAAGGGGGGGCCCGCCACCTTGCTCTGCAGTAGTGGTACAGAGATTAGACCGCAGGTCTGCTCTCTGTACCATATCAATCAAATGTGCTGTCGGGAGGGGGGTCCTCGCTGCAAGTTAAGTTGAACAGTATAGCATTACATAGAGTCACTGTCCTTACTTCAGCATCAGCGTGTGCAGGGACAGAGCTGTCGCCCCCCTCCTCCCTCTAGCTGCAGGGTGACATCTTTTAATGAAATCCTGCCCTGTGGGCGGGGCGTCACTGATCTGCCAGCAGCCAGAGGGAGGAGGAGGGTGACTGCTCTGTCCGTGCACAGGCTGATGCTGAACTAAGGACAGTGACTCTATGTACTATAAAGCTATGATGTTAAACTTTACTTGCAGCGTGGGCCCCTATTTTTATGGCAGGCCACTTCCCAGTCCTGTGGGGCCCCACTGAAGGCCCCAGGGATAAGGGGCCCCACTGAAGGCCCCAGAGATTTGAGGGGCCCCACTGAAAGCCCCAGAGATTTGAGGGGCCCCACTGAAGGCCCCAGGAATTTGGGGGCCCCACTGAAGGCCCTAGGGATATGGGGGCCCCCACTGAGGGCCCCAGGGATATGCGGGCCCCACTGAAGGCCCCAGGGATATGGGGGCCCCACTGAAGGCCCCAGGGATATGGGGGCCCCACTGAAGGCCCCAGGGATATGGGGGGCCCCACTGAAGGCCCCAAGGATATGGGTGGCCCCACTGAAGGCCCCAGGGATATGGGGGCCCCACTGACGGCTCCAGGGATATGGAGGGCCCCACTGACGGCCCCTGTTGTATGGGGCTCCACTGAAGGCCCCTGGGATATGTGGGGCCCCCTCAAGGCCCCTGGGATTTGTGGGGCCCCGCAAATCCCAGGGGCCTTGAGTGGGGCCCCCCAAATCCCAGGGGCCTTGAGTGACCCGTTCAAGGCCCCTCACTGGACCTGTGGGGCCCCACATGGCTGAGGGAGAGGAGGCCCTTGAATGAGCCCCACACAGCAGGGGGAGGTAGGGAAACTTGAGTGGGGCCCCAGTCAAATTTCCTCCATGTGGGGCCCCACTCGAGTTCTCCCTCTACCAACAGGGGGCCTATTACCTGGCTACCTACCTAAGAGGGACCCTATAAAACTAACGACCAGTGCACCAAAGGGGTAATTATTACTATTTGGGGCACTATGGATGGGGAGTTTGTGCATAAGGGGTGGGTACCCATGGGATTATGATAAAGTGAGGAGTCTCACGTGTTTGTGTTGGGAATTCTGCAGGGAGAAGTCCTCATGGTGGCCTGGACCGGATGGAGAAGAAAAGGGAAAGAGAACGACTGATCAGATGTCACCTGTGAGTCACTAAATGTAACTGCACTGTAATCACTTATATCTGCCACATGTATGAAAACTGTCTAGATGTAGGACTTTCTTTGTTGCCCAAAGCAACCAATCAGAGCTACACTTTCATTTTTTATAGTGTTCTGAAAAAATAACGCTGGGAACGCTGATTGGTTGCTATGGGCAACAAAGAAAGTCCTACATCTAGACAGTTTTCATACATGTCCCCCTATATGGTCACTTTATGGTGGTAATATTGGTGTTATTGTATTGGATTATATTCAGTAACAGTATTGTGGCATTATTCTGCATCTTTATGGTGGAGATATGTGGTTATGATGTTGCGGTATTACTTTGTATTTTTATATTGTTGTTGTTAATGGTAATATCGGCCTTTATGGTTTAGACACTAACATTATAGTGGCATTAGTCACCATACATAGGGATATATGGCGGTATTAATTGGTCTTTTGTCTGGTTATATTGGTCTTAGTATGCTGGTTTGGTCAGTATATCGTAGTGACATGTGGTAATTGCTGGCCCTTTTATACATACTGACCCACACAATATAGATAAACTGTTTGCTGTAAAATTCAACAAGAACTCAATCCAAACACAATGGCGCAATTGCATCTTTTTTTCTGGGGTTGGGTTGCAGGGGGCAGGGCAATGGGGTTGATAGGGGGCGAGGTTGATAGGGGGAGGGATTAACAGGAGGCCCAGGTGCTTTAGCTGTAGGGGGCCCTGAAATTTCTGATGGCGGCCCTGTCGCTGGGCAATGAGTAGCCAGTGAAGGGATTCATAGAGAGGAGAGTTAAAGAAGGAGTAAGGTGGATAAGATGGGCAAAAGAGTTTAGGATGGTTTGAAAGGGAGCAAGAGTGGTAGATGGGAGGCTACTGAGAAAGATGTTGCAGCAGTCTAGGTGGGAGAAGACAAGGGCACAGACTAGCATTTTTGTAACATCGAAATTAGGGAATGAGCAGATCCGAGAAATATTTTTGAGATGGAGGCAGGTTGGATGGAAATAAGGTTTGGATGTGTAGTTTGAAGGATAGGGAGGAGTAAAAGGTTATTCTAAGGCAGCGGACTTACAAGACCGGTGAAAGTTAAGATCATTTGACTATGACAGATAGATCAGGTTGCTTTATAGCGTGATTTACAGAGAAACAAAATCACAGAAAAATGAGACATTGTTTACTCAAAAACACAAACACATGGCTATACTCCAGCTCAATGGCTGAATAATAAACTAATACAAGTAGGAGGCCATATAAGCCCCAATGCTACTTGGAAGAAATATAACAGGTGCAGATAAGTAATCAGCAATTGCATATAGATGAGGCTATATTAAGGGTGCCAATTATACAGTTATGTATGGGTGTGTGAGTCACAAGTATGGCCTTTTGTTTGTGTTTTTGACTCAATAATGTCAATTTTTTTTGTCCTGTGATTTTTTTCTGTAAATTGTTTGTAATGCTAGTGTAGTGACTCACTATACTGTGAGGACACCTGGCCTGGGTTATGAGTTGGCGTATATTTGATATTTTCCAATATGTATTTTTTCCTCTGTAATACTGAAGAGCAGAGAGTGTTAGTATTTTGTGTTGGACACATGAAATGTGCTAGCCAAGCAGTATTTCCAAGGCATCATCAATTGATGGTAAGCCAGCATGGTGTACCGTACAAGGCCATTCCTGGGCTAAATTGCACTCAGGGCAGAGTGAAGAAATCCCCCCCCCCACCCCACCATTTACCTGTTGCGCTATGCTACGACACATTGCATCCCCATTAACCAGTGCCTGAATATATGAAAAGCTATAAGACAAGGTTCTATCTATAAAACTTCTATATTATAGTCATACAATTACCAAATAACACCAATACACCAAACCAGGATCCCAAGACTAATATTACCAATAATCCTACTAAGATGAATACAACCACACCATGATCACCTATCACCACCACATAATGACCGAATAATAGCACTATACCCTGACCACATATCACCACCACATAGTAACCGAATAATACCATCACCCCATGACCACATATCACCATCGCGTAGTGACTGAATAATATCTCCACACCATGACCACATATCACCACCAAATAGTGACTGAATAATACCCCCACATATCACCACCACATAGTGACTGAATAATATCTCCACATCATGACCACATATCACCACAACACCATGACCACATGTCACCACTACATAATGACTGAATAATACCACCACATATCATCACCACATAGTGACTGAATAATATCTTCACATCATGACCACATATCACCACCAAATAGTGACTGAATATTACCATGACAGCAGGACCACATATAACCACCACATAGTAACTTAATACCACAACATCATGACCACATATCACTACCACATAGTGACTGAATAATACCACCACACCATGAGCACATATCATCACCACATAGTGACTGAATAATACACGCCACTATATGCCATGTGAACATGCCCTTGTAAACTGGACAGACACAGCACACATATATATATACTGTACACATGTATTTATACACTGGACAGACAGCACACATAAACACATACTGCACACATGTTTTCAAACACCTACCAGACACACTACATATATATACACATTGCACACATGTACTAACACACTGATACTGACGTGTATATATGTGTACTGTCTGTCCATGTGCATAGAGTGCCGTATGCATATGTATATATACACACATGCGTGTTTACACTACATAAATTTATAGCTACATAGACTGCACACATGTATGTATTGTAAGGCCGCAGCTGGGAAGGTCTGCGATGGAGTGTATATCCCAGCCAGGTTCTGGGCGTATGCCTGGAGAGAGCAAGATACATGCCACCAAGGTAAGAAGCCTTGGTGGAGTGAAAGGCCATTGTTAAATAGGTGTTGGCAGTACAGACTGTCGACATACATTTAAGTTGTCTGTTAGTATGGCTACCAGCCATTCCCGGGTCTGCCTTTCATTGGGAGTAAGCATAGAGCAGGGTGGGTGCTTACTCCCCATGGCTCCACTCCGGGTTTTCCCAGTGGTATATAAGGTCAGCAGGTAAGCTGACTGGGCGGGCTGCATCTCCAGTCTACCTTCTGGGCTGGAGACATTCACACTGGTGGAAGCCAGTGTCTGCTACACCATCTCCCAAGGTGCTAGTGAGGGAACTACAGCTGTGAATAGAAAGCGAAAATACTAGCAGCACTTATGATTATGTTTATATGTTTGCTGTGCATGTATTGCCATACGTTTTTGTTCTGCTGGTGAAATAAACACACGGAAGCAAGACACCGTTTGAACCAGATATCTGCCTCTGTCTCATGCCTGAAGGACTTGTGAGTGATCCCAGAGCTGTGCAAGCTCACATATGGTGGAGGTATGCAAAGGGCATTCTAAAGAGACGCTTCTCTTAAAGAGACAGGCAGCAAACGTGGTCCCAGCACATGTCTTGGATTAAAGCAGCAACTGTGCAGCAAGCAGAGACATCCAAAATGGACGAGCTGGTGAAACAGTTGATTCAGGCAAATACAAACCTCCAGCTGATGGCAGCAAGTCAGCAAAAGGCCCACGAGGAGACCGTACGAGCCCAGGCAGAAACCAATCGCCTGTTGATTGAGACGCACCAGGCAGCCATGAAAGAGCAGCAATGTGTGAACCTGGCTCTTCAGCAACAGCTTCAGGCCCTGACTGCAAGCCAAAGGTGTCAGCAGGTGGGCAGTCCACCTCCCATCAAGCGGTGATACACGTCCTGCGAAAGATGACCCCAGACGATGATATTGAAGCATACCTCGGAACCTTCGAGAGGATCGCCGAGAGAGAGCAGCTCCCAGTGGACCAATGGGCTGACGTCCTAGCCCCCTTTCTAACCGGTGAACCACAAAAGGCCTACTTCGACCTGAGGGTGGGAGAAGCCAAGGACTACACCAGGCGGAAAGGGGAGATCTTAGCCCGACTGGGGGTTACTCTGGGCGGTCCGGGGCCCCAAAGAGTCTACACCTGGAAGTTCGATCAGCAAAGCCACCGCGATCCCAAATGTATGACCTCTACCATCTCACCAGCAAATGCTGCAACCGGAGAGTCTTTTACCTGCCCAGGTGATCGAGAGGGTTGTTTGTGATCGCGTTGTACGTGCCTTACCGGTGCGGATCCAGCGCTGTGTGGGGTACACGGACCCTAAAAGTCTGGACGAGCTTGTCTCAATGGTGGAACGTTACAGCGCCACTGAAGAGTTTCTCCTGGGTCTGCATCCATCTACGCCAGTACGGGGTAAGACTGTCTCTGTCCCAAAAGGGGAGAGTAGAGGTCCCGATGGGAGGGGGTCAAGGTTGGCTGAGAAAGGGGGAAGGTTGCCCACCCCAAAATCAGACCTTTCACCCAGAGCTCAGGGCCCCATTGTCTGTTGGCGATGCGATGGACTGGGACATGTCGCTGCACGATGTCCAACGCAGGGGGACCCCATGGACTGTGGCGTTACACGGCGTACGTCGTTGTTTGCCAGGCCGTCCTATACCTCACATGCTGAGACTGGTGGTGACCGGCGGGAGTGTACGGTCAAAATCAACGGACGTTCCATTCAAGCACTCATGGACTCCGGGAGCTTGGTGACCCTGGTACAGGCCAAGCTGGTGAGCTCAGGCCAACTCCGATCCCGCCGTATAGGGGTGGTCTGTATCCATGGGGACACTAGAGACTACCCAACTGCCAGACTCACCATAGAGACTCCCTGCGGTGCCGCACGACATGTGGTGGCTGTCGTTGCGAGCCTACCCTACAGTGCTGTCATAGGCTGTGACTTTCCCTTGTTCTGGGATTTGTGGGAGAATAAAAGAGGTGCAAGGTATAATGATGTACAGGGTGATGTGTCCGCACAGGAGCCCGGAGAGCCCGATGGGTTTCCGTTGTCCGTCCTGGCGGGGGACCCAGAGGAAAACCCCTCTGAGCTTGAGTTCGCCTTCTTACCAATATCCAGAGGGAACTTTGGTACGGAGCAACGGAGGGACCCAAACCTAGAACACGCTTGGAGAAGCGTCAAGATGATAGATGGGAAACCCCAGGGACCAGGCGAGGATATGGTGTACCCTCATTTTGCGGTCAACAACGATATGTTATACCGGGTAAAAAAGACCGCAACCGAGGTGGTGGAGCAATTGGTGGTCCCCAAGTCACATGTCCGCCAGGTGTTGGAGCTAGCCCACTCCCATGTGCTGGGGGGACACTTAGGGGTGGAGAAAACCCGGGAGAGGGTTTCGCGTAACTTCTACTGGCCAGGGATTTATAGGGCAATTGAAGATTTCTGCCAGTCTGCCCCAGAGTGCAAATAAATGCCCCTAGGCCTCATTTTCGGAGCCCCTAATCCCCCTGCCAATTATAAGGGTCCCCTTTGAGAGGATCGGAAATGGACCTGGTAGGGCCCGCTCCCAAAGTCAGCCCGAGGACATCAGCATATCTTAGTGGTCCTTGACTACGCCACCCGATATCCGAGGCCATTCCCCTTAGGAACACCCCCTCCAAAGGGATTGCCAAGGAGTTGTTCCAAATGTTCACCCGCAGGGTATCCCGAAGGAGATACTGTCAGACCAGGGTACCCCCTTCATGTCTAAGGTGACCAAAGAACTCTGGCCGCCTCCTCAAGATGACCCATCTCCGTACCTCGGTATATCATCCCCAGACCGATGGTCTGGTGGTGAGGTTCAATAAGACCCTAAAGTCAATGCTTAAAAAGGTGGTGGATAAGGATGGGAGAGACTGGGACCGCCTACTACCCTATCTCATGTTCTCTATACGGGAGGTACCGCAAGCGTCCACCGGGTTCTCTCCCTTCGAGCTCCTCTATGGTAGACATCCCCGGGGACTCCTGGACATTGCCAAGGAGACCTGGGAGCAGAAAATACCCCATATAGGAGCGTGATTGAACATATTGCCAAGATTGCAGGATAGAATCGCAGCAGTCCTGCCTATAGTGCGTTGAGAACCTACAGCGGGCCCAAGAAACCCAGGCAAGGGTATATAACAGGTCGCAAGGGTCAGAGTGTTCCAGCCGGCGATCGGGTGCTATTACTTGTCCCTACGGTTCGAAAGCAGGTTTCTGGCAAGTGGCAGGGCCCCTATGAGATCAAAGAGCGGGTCAGTGAGGTCAACTATAAGGTGTTCCAGCCTGGTAGAAGGAAACCTTATCAGATATAATCACATCAACCTAATTATGCCCTGGAAGGACCGGCAAAGCTTTACGGCGGTAAGAGAGCATAGAGGTGCCCCAAACGGAGAGTTGCCACCCGTCCGTATCTCCGAATCCCTATCAGAATCACAGCGGCAGGAAACTAGGGAATTCCTACAAAGGAACCGGCAGGTCTTTTCAGATCTACCAGGTCGCACGAAGGTCATTGAACATGACATCATCACAGAACCCGGCCAAAAGGTACGGTTGAGGCCATATAGGGTCCCTGAAGCCCAGAGGCAAGCAATTGCCGAGGAGGTTTAAGAAGATGCTGGAGCTTGGGTCATAAAAATTTACAAAGTGGGTGGTCGAGCCCATAGTGCTCATACCCAAACCCGATGCAGCTTACGTTTCTGCAACGATTTCGTAAGCTAAACGAGCTCTCAAAATTTGATGCCTACCCGATGCCCCGGGTAGATGGATTGGTTGAGAGGTTAGGACCCGCGAGGTACATTAGTACGTTAGACCTGACCAAGGGCTATTGGCAGGTCCCCCTCACAAAGGAGGCCAGGGAGAAAACGGCCTTTTCCACCCCAGATGGCCACTTTCACTACGTGGTCCTTCCCTTTGGCCTACATGGGGCTCCGGCCACATTCCAGAGGATGATGGACGTCATCCTACAGCCCCATAGAAAATATGCAGCAGCATATTTGGATGACGTGGTGATCTTTAGCACGGATTGGGAGTCCCACCTGACCAGAGTGCAAGCTGTCTTAGATGCCATAAGGGCAGCAGGTCTGACCGCCAACCCTAACAAGTGTGCCATAGGGCTCGAGGAGGGCCCGCTATCTAGGTTACGATATTGGGAGGGGAATCATCAAGCCCCAAATGGACAAACTGGAGGCAATTAGAAATTGGCCTCAACCGATCTCCAAGAAGCAGGTCCGGGCCTTCTTAGGTATCGCAGGGTACTATAGGAGGTTCGTACCCAACTTTGCCTCCATAGCAGCCCCGCTTACGGACCTCACAAAAGGGACAAAGTCCACTTTGGTCAAGTGGAACCCGGAGGCTGAACAAGCCTTCCAAAGGCTAAAGGAGGTACTCTGCAAGAGACCCGTGCTCATGGCCCCAAACTTTCAGAAAGAATTTATTGTTCAGGCAGACGCTTCTGAGGTAGGCTTAGGGGCTGTCCTATCACAACTGGTTGAGGGAGAAGAACACCCGATCGTTTACCTCAGCAGGAAGCTGTCAGCGGCGGAGAAAAACTATGCCATAGTGGAAAGAGAATGCCTGGCCATTAAGTGGGCCATCGAGTCGCTGCGTTACTACTTGATAGGTAGACCCTTTAGAGTCATCACAGACCATTCCCCTTTAAAGTGGATGGCACAGAACAAAGGGAAGAACGCAAGGGTGACCGGTGGTTCCTGGCTCTACAGGACTTTAAGTTCTCTGTAGAACATCGCCCCGGGTCACAACAGGCCAACACTGATGCATTGTCACGGGTACACAATTTTATGGCACAAAGTGCTCTGCCCCCCAGGTCTGAGCAGAGGGGGGGGGATATGTAAGGCCGCAGCTGGGAAGGTCTGCGATGGAGTTTTATATCCCAGCCAGGTTCTGGGCGTATGCCTGGAGTGGAAACAAGTATACATGCCACCAAGGTAAGAAGCCTTGGTGGAGTGAAAGGCCATTGTTAAATAGGTGTCGGCAGTACAGACTGTCGACATACATTTAAGTTGTCTGTTAGTACGGCTACCAGCCATTCCCGGGTCGGCCTTTCATTGGGATTAAGCATAGAGCAGGGTGGGTGCTTACTCCCCATGGCTCCACTCCGGGTTTTCCCGGTGGTATATAAGGTCAGCAGGTAAGCTGACTGGGCGGGCTGCATCTCCAGTCTACCTTCTGGGCTGGAGACATTCACACTGGTGGAAGCCAGTGTCTGCTACACCATCTCCCAAGGTGCTAGTGAGGGAACTACACCTGTGTATAGTAAGCGCTCAGACGAGCAGGAGTTTTGTTTATGTTTATATGTTTGCTGTGCATGTATTGCCATACGTTTTTGTTCTGCTGGTGAAATAAACACACGGAAGCAAGACACCGTTTGAACCAGATATCTGCCTCTGTCTCATGCCTGAAGGACTTGTGAGTGATCCCAGAGCTGTGCAAGCTCACAGTATATATACACTGAATTCATACACATTTACATAAATACACAACACACATGCATTTAATAAGATATACTACACATGTACAACATTTTACTGCACAGTCATGTATTCCTTCCGGCTTTAGTACTACATATCATCACCTATATTCATCCTATAGTCTGATCCTCTGCTTTAAGGGCAGCTTCTCCTCCTTTTAGCGACCAATCAGTGGGATTAAACAGCATAGGCAGGGGCGTAACTACCGGGGTAGCAGTTGCCCCAGGGCCCGTGCTCTTAGGGGGCCCGGCAGCAGCTAACACGTCTGCTCCCCCGGTAATTCGGCTCCTGTGCTTGCCGGCAGTGAACATAGAACATACTAGTTTACTGCCAGCGGACGCGGAGCTGCAGGACCCGGCGCTTCCTACCTCTGAATGCCCGGGCCCTCCGGCCCGAGTGCTTAAAGGCAGGACTGGCTAGTATTAGCAGAGCAGAACAGCTCCGCTCTGCTCTGCTAATCAGCCTGCGCCGGCCCACAGTGCTGACATGGGTTGCACGATGACGTCACATCATCGCGCGGCCCGCGCCAAGCACAGACTGGCCGGCCGCTTGCGCGGTCACATTGAGGGAGCGAGAGACAGGTGAGTGAGGGATTTCTTATTTTTTTAAATAGCCCTATAGCCCTGCTTGCCTATATATTGGCCCCTATAGCCCTGCCTGCCTATATATAGCCCCTATAGCGCTGTCTGCCTATATATTGGCCCCTATAGCCCTGCCTGCCTATATCTAGCCCCTATAGCCCAGCCTGTCTATATATTGGCCCCTATAGCCCTCAAAGCCCTGCCTATCTATATATAGCCCTGTCTGCTTATATATAGCCCCCAAATCCCTGCCTGCCTATATATAGCCTCCCCAAAGCCCTGCCTGCCTTTAAACATGCTGCCATCACACCCATCCTTAAGAAACCATCTCTTGATCCCTCTTGTCTGTCCAACTATCGCCCCATCTCACTGCTTCCATTCGCCTCGAAACTCCTCGAGCAGCACGTCTATCTTCAATTGTCTTGACCCACTGCAATCTAACTTCCGACTCCACCACTCTACAGAAACCGCCCTAACCAAAGTCACCAATGACCTAGCAACTGCCAAAGCCTCACGCCACTACTCTGTGCTTCTCCTCCTAGACTTGTCCTCCGCCTTTGACACTGTCGACCACTCACTCCTCATACAAATCCTCTCCTCCCTCGGTATCACGGACTTGGCCCTTTCCTGGATATCCTCCTACCTCACTGATCGGACATTCAGCGTCTCTCACTCACGCACCACCTCCTCCTCTCGCCCGCTCTCTGTTGGTGTCCCCCAGGGGTCTGTGCTGGGCCCACTACTCTTTTCTATCTACACTCTTGGTCTGGATCAACTAATAGCATCGCATGGCTTTCAATACCATCTGTATGCTGATGATACCCAATTGTACATCTCCGGCCCAGATATTTCCCTGTCTGTCTTTCGTCCATATCCTCTTTCTTCTCCTCATGTCTCCTAAAGCTAAACGTGGAGAAAACTGAATTCATCATCTTTCCACCGTCCCACTCCATCCCTCCCCCTGATCTCTCTATCACAGTCAATGGCTACACTCCCTCACAAGCTCCACAAGTCCGCTGCCTTGGGATAACCCTTGACTCCAATCTGTCCTTCAAACCGCACATCCAAACCCTCACCTCTATCTGCCGCCTCCACCTGAAAAATATCTCCCGAATCCGCTCAGTCCTTAACTTCGAAAGCACAAAAATGCTGGTCCATGCCCTCGTCATCTCTCGCCTAGACTATTGCAACATCCTTCTCTGTGGCCTCCCAGCTAGCACCGTCGCTCCCCTCCAATTCATCCTTAACTCTGCTGCCCGTCTGATTCACCTCTCTCCTCGATACTCCTCTGCCTCTCCCCTCTGCCAATCCCTTCACTGGCTTCCCATTGCCCAGCGAATCCAGTTCAAGTTAGTAACCTTGACCTACAAGGTTCTACATAACCATTCCCACCCATACATATCTGCCTTAATCTCCAGATATCTCCCCTCACGCAATCTCCGCTCTTCACAGGACCTTCTTCTCTGCAATCCCGTGTCAACTCCTCACATAACCATCTCCAAGACTTCTCCCGTGCTTCCCCCATACTCTGGAACTCACTGCCCCAACACCTCAGACTCTCCCCCACTCTCACCAGCTTCAAAAGCAACCTGAAAACCCATATCTTAAGGATTGCCTTTAACCTACAATAACCCTGCTGTCACTACACTATCCACAACCATGTCTGCCCCTCACCATCTGTCTCTTCCCACCTTCCTTTTAGAGTGTAAGCCCTCACGGGCAGGGACCTCTCTCCTTCTGTACCAGTTGTTAGTTATTAATTTGTCACCTTTGTACTTGTTTGACTTATGAAACCTGAATGTACAGCACTCTGGAACCAAGGGCGCTCAAAAATAAATAATAATAATAATAATAATTATAATATAGCCCCTATAGCCTACCATATGCCCTGTCTGCCTACATATATGCCCACTATATCCTACCCTATGCCCTGCCTGCCTGTATGGGGCCCCTATAGCCTACCTTATGCACTGCCTGCCTACATATATGGCCCCTATAGCTACCTGAACTCTGCCTTCCTACCTATATGGCCCCTATACCCTGCCTGCCTATCTATATGGGGCTCTATAGCTACCTAAACTCTGCCTCTCTATATGGGGCCCTATACTGTACCTAAACCCTAATTGACTGCCTATATGGGGCCCTATAGCTACCGGGGTAGCAGACGTAGCAGCTGCCCCAGGGCCCGTGCTCTTAGGGGGCCTGGCAGCAGCTAACACATCTGCTCTCCCGGTAATTCGGCTCCTGTGCCCGCTGGCAGTAAACATACAAGTTCACTGCCGGCGGACGCGGAGCTGCGGGATCTGGCACTTCCTATCTCTGAACGCCCGAGCCCTCTGGCACAAGCACTTAAAGGCAGGACTGGCCGATATTAGCAGAGCAGCTCTGCTCTGCTAATCAGCTTGCGCCGGCCCACAGTGCTGACGTGGGCTGCGTGATGACGTCAAATCATCGCGCGGCCTGCGCCGAGCACGGACTGGCCGGCCGGCTGCGCGGTCAAATCGAGAGAGCGAGAGACAGGTGAGTAAGTGATTTCTTATTTTTTTAAATAGCCCTATAGCTCTGCCTGCCTATATATTGGCCCCTATAGCCCTGCCTGCCTATATATTGGCCCCTATAGCCCGGTCTACCTATATATTGGCCCCTATAGCCCTGCCTGCCTATATCTATCCCCTATAGCCCTGTCTGCCTATATATTGACCCCTATAGACCTATCTGCCTATATAGAGCCCCTATAGCCCAGCCTGTCTATATATTGGCCTCTATAGCCCCCCAAATCCTACCTATCTATATCTAGCCCCTATAGCTCTGTCTGCCTATATATTGATCATTATTGCCCTGTCTGCCTTTATCTAGCCCCTATAGCCCTGCCTGCTTATATATTGGCCCCTATAGCCCCCAAAGCCCTGCCTATCAATATATAGACCCTATAGCCTCCAAATCCCTGTCTGCCTATATATAGCCTCCCCAAAGCCCTGCTTGCCTATATATAGCCCCTATTGGCTACCTTATGCCCTGCCTGCCTACATATATGCCCAATATATCCTACCCTTTGCCCTGCCTGCCTGTATGGGGCCCCTATAGCCTACCTTAAGCACTGCCTGCCTACATATATGGCCCCTATAGCTACCTAATCTCTGCCGTCCTTCCTATAAGGCCCCTATACCATGCCTGCCTATCTATGACCTGTGAGTCACAAGATGTAACTACACTTCAATCACATATGTCTGCAGAGTCTGTGTACCCTAGTATATACCACTATATGTTCACTATATGGCGGTAATATTGGTCTTTGTATACTGATCATAGTAAAGTAGGGGTATTATTTAGTCACTATGTGGTGGTTAGAGATGGGCGAATCGATTCTAAAGAAGTGGAATTCGTTTAGAATTTCAGGAAAACTTCGGTTCGGAAGGTGCTGCCGCGGCTGATAGCTTTTACTGAAGAATTGATTTTTATATAGCGATTTCTGTGGGGTGTCTCAGCTTGTCTCAGAGACTGTTCTCTTAATGTTCTATTTCTAATTTTTTGGGGTATTGGATCTGAAATCCAGTGTGCGTCCACTGCAGCTGCATATACATTTAATATCCAAGTGGGATCTAAGCCAGTTCCTGTTGTATTCATTTAAAGAAACAGCGTTTTTACAATACAAATACCACTTCATTTTTGGCTGCTCAATTCTATTGCGCAATTTACATCCAGGGGTTAATTAAGCGTTGTTTTGCTGGTGTGCTGACCCCAAGAAACCGTCTTTTTAAACTCCAAAATATATACATTTTTCCTGTAGCCTAATTCACAAGCAAAGGTTAATTACAACTGTATCTCTTGTTGTGTGGCGTAGAAAACACGCAATTGTAACACGCCACAAAGCTACTATTTTGTGCGGCTCAATTCTTTGGCGCAATTTACAATCAGGGGTTAATTAAGCGTTGTTTTGCTGGTGTGCTGACCCCAAGAAACCGTCTTTTTCAACGCCAAAATATATAAATTTTTCCTGTAGCCTAATTCACAAGCAAAGGTTAATTACAACTGTATCTCTTGTTGTGTGGCGTAGAAAACACGCAATTGTAACACGCTACAAAGCTACTATTTTGTGCAGCTCAATTCTATTGCGCAATTTACATCCAGGGGTTAATTAAGCGTTGTTTTGCTGGTGTGCTGACAAAAATAAACCGTCTTTTTCAACGCCAAAATATATACATTTTTCCTGTAGCCTAATTCATGTCCGAAGGTTAATTTAGCTGTTTGTGCTTTTACATTTAGTTAAAACACACAGTGTTTTTAAACGACAACATACAAGTAATGTTTCCTGGCCATTTGTGGAGCGCAATTATATCCAAGGGTTACCCAAGCTTGTTACTGGGTTCATTTTGGAGTCAAAAACAGGGTGTATATTTATCATATACAGATATCATCATCAAACAGTGTCTGTACATTTTAGAACAAACACTAAGTCAGAAAGAGAGGTGGCAGGCTCTGCACCTGCGAGTGGCAGTGGCACAAACATTCTGGAACAGGCCCAGGTCGCAGCAAGCAAGGGGAGTCGCAGCAGGGGTCACTCGGTGAGGCCACAACTGCCGCTGTCATCTAGCGGGCCGTGTGTTGTTCAGCACCCAAGGGTTCTTGATTGGTTGACTAGGTCATCCTCTTCCTCCCAGATGACATCTGACAACCCCAGCCAAGAGTCGGTGGGAAACTCAGACACAACCATTAGTTGGCATGGCCCGGGAGCGGGTCAGCGGCCCTCACCTGTCCTCTGCCCGCCTCTGTCCCATCGGTTCCTCAGCCAGAGATCTACTATGTGGTCTGGGCTCCGCGCCACTATATAGCGAGGATGAACAATTTGAGGAGGGCAGTCAGCAGCTACTTGGCAGCGAAGAAATGGGGCCAATATCTCTGCTTCTTGCAGTAGGCGGCAAAGTATAGATGTGGAGAGTGGCATGGGAGGACATGTTGTGAGAGGTCAGCCTCGGCATACCAAGACCGGTGATGAGGACAGCAGTGACGATGAAACACAGATGATGAGGTAGCCGACCACACTTGGGAGCCGGGTGAGGCAAGGGCTTCATCATCGTCAGGAGAAGAGGGCGTCAGCTTGCGCGTCAGGCAGCAGCGCAGCCAGCAAGTGGGTCGCGTGGCCGTGAGTCAGCAGGATAGCAGAAGTGTGAGGTCGGGAGCAAAGCGGCCACGGGGTAAAAAACCTGCTTCGCAGGTCCAAGAAAGTAGCGGCACAGGGGCTCAACGAGGCAGCGGTGGCAGTAGTCACTCAGTGCAGAGCGTTGGCAGTAAAATCGATACTCGGCGGTGTGGCAGTTCTTTGCTAAGACACGGGGGGAGCCGAATATGGGTATATGTAGAATCTGTGGGCAGAAAGTGAAGCGTGGCCAGGGAGCAAACCCGTTGGCACACGGCCCTGCGAAAACACATGCAGCGTCACCATCCGGTGGGCCTGGGAAAACGTGCTCAGATGTGGTGGTCCTCCTGCCCCCGCTGCAACAGCAGCAGCTCCCAGTTGCACGCAAGCCATTGCACCAAGTCAAGGCTCCACCACCTCTGCAGAAGGGAGCTGTTTCTCTTTGACATCATCTCCCGGTCTAGAAGCTCCTGCTCCTCGCTACTCATGGCGCCAGCAGTCGTTCAGCGAGGCGATTGCAAAGAGACAACAGTATGCGTCCAACCATCCTAAGGTGCATCATCTGACCGTGCTCCTGTCCAAGTTGTTGGTATTGCAGTCCCTCCCATTCCCAAATGGTGGACTCTGCACCATTCAGAGAACTCATGGCTTGTGCCGAGCGAGATGGAGATTTCCCAAAAGCCGTAATTTCTTTTCCAAAAAGGCAGTACAGCACTTCTTTAAAATATGTAGAACAGAAGGGGGGCCAGTCCTTGAGCTTATCGATTTGTTCCAAGGTGTCCGGCAGTGCGGACGTCTGGGCTGTAATAACAGTCAGGGCCAGTACATGTCCTTTACGGCCCACTGCGTGAATGTGCTTCCAGAAACAGGCCCCAACCAAACAACTTGGACAGGAGATGGCGCTTTCTCCTCCACGTTGTCAAACTGCTGCCCCTGCGCCAATGTCCGCCTCCTCCTCCTCCACACCACCACCATCTCAGCCTCCACAAAGTATGCTCCATAATACCACATGTGTAGGGCACAGTGGTGTCATGCAGTTCTACACCTGGCTTGCCTCGGCGAACAAAGTCACACAGGGGAGGAATGCTCCGCGTCATGCAGCAAGAATCGATGTGTGGCTTTCTCCGCGCCAACTGCAAATCGGAAACCATGGTGACGGACAATGGGGGAACATGGAGTCTGCGCTGTACGAGGAGGGTAGTCCATGCGCCCTGCATGGCGCACGTGTTCAATCTGGTTGTGAAAGGTTCGGGAAGTCTTCACGATCTTCAGTACATTCTGAAAATGGCCAGGAAATGTGCATGCACTTTATCCATTCTTTACAAAGCACGAACACCCTCCTCGAGTTGCAGCGGCACAACGGCCTCCCTGAACACACTCTGATATGCGATGTTTCCAAACCGCTGGAATTCCAGCGCTGCCCCATGTTGGACCGACTGTATGAACAGAGAAAGGCATTAACGATTTTTTGATGATCCAGGCAGACAGAAGTACTCCCTGTGTAACTTTGATGTCAGCAGTGGGAGCCCCATGCGTGACACCTGCCGTTTGTTGAGGCCATTCGGGAAGGCGACGTTATTTGTCAGTCGCCAGGACTATGGGATGAATAACGTCATTCCACTGCTTCATGTCGGGAACAGATGCTGAAAAATCTGTCTGGGCAGGAGATGGAGAGTGACGATACTTTCTCGTGGCCACATGAGTCGGTGGGGACTGAAATGGAGGAGGAGGAGGAGGACATTGGAGCAGAAGCATTGTCTGGTGAAATGAGTGAATTTTCTACCCAGGTGACAAGAGAGGAGGAGCAGGAGCAGCTGGAGGAGGTGGATGAAGATGAGGAAGACGAGGGAGATGACCCCCAAGCACTGTGGCAGTATACAGTGGAAATGGGAGGCAGGGACCCCCTGGGGAGTCACTTGTGCAGATGGCCCGCAGCATGCTTCTTTGCCTGGCTAGTGACAGCTGAATAGTCAGCATCCGGCAGAGGGATGACTTCTGGCTCTCCACCCTATTGGACACTCGCTACCGGTCCAAAATGGGAGCCTTTTTCCCAGCTATTGAGAGGAAGGACAAACTCAAATACTATGGGGAAATCCTCGTAGTCAGCTGGCCGTTGCCTATGTGCGGCATCGTCCCTCTCTCTGACAGGTCTGACCGGGGGGTTCCTCAGCGCTATGTTACTACTGCCGCGGCTGGTGCGGGAAAGGTGGGGGGGGGGGGGGGGGTAGGAGCAGTACCAGTCCAAACTGCAGCAAACCTAAGTCTGGAGTCACTGATGAGCAGCTTCCTTCACCCGCCTAGTGAGGAGGGTAGTCGCCAGCAGCAGCAGGACCTGGAGCAGTCCCTGAACCAACAGGTGGTGGCCCCACTTGGACAGCACTCTGCCACCCAGTTAGAAGATCCGCTGGGCTACTGGGCAGGCCAAAATGGATGTGTGGCCCCAACTTGCCGAGTTTTCAGTGGAGAAGCTGTCCCGCCCGGCCAGTAGTGTGGCATCAGAGCGGGTGTTCAGTGCGGGGGGGCCATCGTTACCCCAAGGAGAACCCGCTGTCACGGGAAATTTAGAACGACTGACCTTTGTCAAGATGAATCAGGCGTGGCTCGGACAGGATTTCCAACACCCAATGCCTTAGAGTCAGTCTGGGTTCAAACTAACCCGCTCAGCCACGATTCTGATGCCGCCCCCCGCCTGATGCCACACATCTGCTGACAGTTTCTCCATCTGCCTACCACCATCTTTACCAGGGACTGGTATTGCCACCTACCTCAAAACTCTGTCATTGTGCCACTCTATAACCTCATGCTGCTGCTGCTGTTGCTGCTGCGGTCATCTCCACACTGTGTCATTGTGCCACTCTCTGACCTCATGCTGTTGCTCTTGCCGCCGTCACCTCAAATCTCTGTCATTGTGCCACTCTGTGGCCTTTCTCCTTTTTTTGCCACCTCCAGAATTTCATTGTGGGCCCCTGTCTGACCTCATGCTGCTGCTGTGGCTGCTACCGTGTCCTCCACACTGTGTCATTGTGCCACTGTCTGACCTCATGCTGCTGCTGCTGCCGTGTCCTCCACACTGTGTCATTGTGCCACTGCCTGACCTCATGCTGCTGCCGCCGTGACCTCCAAACTTTGAGATTGAGCCACTCTGTGGCCTAATACTGTTTTGCCAAACCCCCAGAATGTCATTGTGCCATGCCGACCTCATGCTGCTGCCACGTGACCTCCGCTCTCAGTCATTGTGCCACTTGTGGCTTCCCCCTGTTTTGCCCCCTACAGATTGTCATTGTGCCACTGCCTGACCTCCCGCTGCTGCCGCCGGGACCTCCGCCCCCAGTCACTGTGCCATTCTGTGGCTTCCTCCTGTTTTTCCACCTACAGAATGTCATTGTGCCACTGCCTGACCTATGCTGCTGCCGCGTGACCTCCGCTCTCAGTCATTGTGCCATTCTGTGGCTTCCTCCTGTTTTGCCCCCTACAGTTTGTCATTGTGCCACTGCCTGACCTCATGCTGCTGCCGCCGTGACCTCCACTCTTTCATTGTGCCACTATGTGGCCTATACGTTTGCCACCTCCAGAATGTCATTTGTGCCACTGCCCGACCTCATGCGCGCCGCCGGACCTCTGCTCTCCCGTCATTGTGCCACTCTGCCCCCGGGCCCTAATACTGGTTTTTGCCACCTCCAGGGGTTGTCATTGTGGGCCACTGCCTTTTGGACCTCATGCTGCTGCCGCCGTGACCTCCGCTCTCAGTCATTGTGCCACTCTGTGGCTTCTCCTGTTTTGCCACCTCCAGAATGTCATTGTGCCACTGCCTGGGATCTCATTTGCTCTGTGGCTTTTTCCCCGGGCACCTCCACCCCTTTCCTGGGGCACTAATGTTGCCACCCGAGCTCTCAGCTTGTTTTTTTCCAGCTTTTTTCTGGCATGACTTTATCAGGCTACATTCCCACTTCAGTTTTTTGGTCAGTTTTGCCCCCTTTAAATGCCAGGGAATATATAGTGAAGCGATTCTAAAAGTGGCGGCAGTCATCTGCGTGTCATACTAAAACACAACATTGTATAAAGACCAAACCAAGCTCCCTCTGCATATTTAAGCATGGCACAACGTTCTACAGCACCCTGCAGGCTCTGTGCAGCCTGGAAATAGCTGCTTTTTAACGCGATTCGTGCTGAAATAATCCGGAACGAAACGACTTTTGTCGGAAAATTCGGCGAAGTGACCGAATCGAATTTTTGAGAAATTCGCCCATCTCTAGTGGTGGTAATTTGTGGTTGTGTTCTGGAGGTATTATCAGGTCCATATGTAGCAGTGTTGTTGGTAATGTTGGTTTTGGTATAGTGGGATTTGTTTGGTAGCAGTAGGATGGTGAGATGTATGGTGAGGTATTTGCCCCTTTTATTATCTACATTATCTAACTGCATGTTCTGGTAAATGTTCGTGGACAGGGAGGTGGGCGAGGGGTGGGGGAGGGTAGGGGACCCATCCAAAAGTTTGCTTTGGGGCCCAGGCTTCTCTAGTTACGCCCCAGAGCATAAGGCAGGGACTGGACGCGGCACTGTCATTATGCAGGCTGCAGGGAGCATCATAGCAAGATTCCAGGAGGGAGAGATAAGGGCACAGTAGGATCAAAGCTGCTGTGGAACCTCTAAAAAACAAAATTATCACCTTCCCTTAGCTAAGTAATTGTGTGTGAATGCTGTACCTGAAACTTTAAAGCTTGTTAGGGAGAGGCAAAGCAGGATGTCTGGCGGTAGTAACATCTACATAGAAGGAAAAAAATATCCATCAACTAGGAAGTGCCATTTCATCTTCCCTGCCAAATGCCCTGTTTTTCCTGACTGGACCTCAAGGAATGACCTGGTACCATACATAACTGTATAATTTGCACCTTTGATATAGCCTTATCTATATGCAACAGTTATACTAGCAACTAGTGATGAGCGATTGTGTCAACTATCGTTATCGATTCAATAGTCGATATCGGCAATTATTATGACGATATCCGATAGTCGATAACAGATTATCGCCGATGACCATTAAAGTCTATGGAAGAGGAACAACATCTTCATTCTTACACCCAAACAGGGCTGGAGAAGCTGGAATTAACATCCACAACAGTAAACTGGATACTTGCTACATCTTAGGCAAGACAATTAGGTTATAAAAGTCACAGAAAAAAAGTCACAGACCATTCACTATCCCTGTCTTGTACCACAGCATGACCCTTAAACCTGCATGACCCACAAATTAAAAAGTGCCAGGAGGCAGAATTATTTGAACCATCATTTTACTTGAACTGATCATTGACTATCCCTGTCCTGGAATTCAGCATGACCCTTAAACCTGTCTGACCCACAGATTAAAAAGTGCCGGAAAAAGGAGTCTTTCAACCACCATTTTAGTTGAACTGGACATTGACTATACCTGTCCTGGGCCACAGCATGAGCCCCATCTAATACATAAATCAGTGGCACACTAAAGACTAAGTAAAACCTCAAGTTATATAGGAATATAGGAAATGCTTTACAGCTAAGGAAAATATGAAAAACCTGGGACTTTTAGTTTACAGTAATCGATCAAAGACTGTATTAAGCACACCTCCCATCACGTCAAGGGGTTCCCAGAGCAGGTGAGTCCCTACACTAAAACATGTTACCTTGCTAGGAGTCTCAGTTCAGGAGTTGGAACGCATTCCAAGGTAGTGATAGGAACCTGCCAATTGAATTTAACCTGCACGGATTTTAAATGGTGGGATTTTTTTTTTTTTGTTTATTTTTTTATTTTTTTTTTTTTTTTTTGGGATTGGCGAGTTGCCAGAAGCCAATGATGATTGCCATCTCTCCCAAATAGACTACAAATGTAAAAGGCTGTGCACATCTAATATATACTTTGAAAACGTAAGCATAGGTGCACACTGAAAGGCAATGACATACATCTAATACATAAATCAGTGGCACACTAAAGACTAAGTAAAACCTCAAGTTATATAGGAATATAGGAAATGCTTTACAGCTAAGGTAAATATGAAAAACCTGGGACTCTTAGTTTACAGTATTTGATCAAAGATTGTATTAAGCTCACTCCAACACGTCAAGGGTTCCCAGAGCAGGTGAGTCCTACACTAAAACATGTTACCTTGCTAGGAGTCCATTCAGACTGCCACTTCCCCAGGAGTGATAGGAACCTGCATTGAATTAACCTGCACGGATTTAAATGAGGTGGTTGAGTGCAGCAAGCCAATGAGATTGCCATCTCCCAAATAGACTACAAAATGTAAAAGGCTGTGCACATCTAATATATACTTTGAAAACGTAAGCATAGGTGCACACTGAAAGGCAATGACATACATCTAATACATAAGGTTTTACTTAGTCTTTCAGTGGCACACTAAAGACTAAGTAAAACCTCAAGTTATATAGGAATATAGGAAATGCTTTACAGCTAAGGAAAATATGAAAAACCTGGGACTCTTAGTTTACAGTATTTGATCAAAGATTGTATTAAGCTCACCTCCCAACACGTCAAGGGGTTCCCAGAGCAGGTGAGTCCCTACACTATGCATGAGCCCCAAACCTGCATGACCCCAGATTAAAAAAGTGCCAGTAAAAAGGGGTCTTTGAACCACCATTTTAGTTGAACTTAACATTGACTATCCCTGTCCTGGACCGCAGTATGACCATTAAACCTGTCTGACCCACAGATTAAAAAGTGCCAGAAAAAGGAGTCTTTGAACCACCATTTTAGTTGAACTGGACATTGACTATCCTTGTCCTGGACCACAGCATGCAGGTTGCATTAACCACTGAAGAACAGATTGGCGACACTGTTCGTTACTGAGATACACAGGGCACCGACCCAGCGATGACAGGCCTGACGGTCATGCAACAGACGATCCGCTGGCTTGCGTGTTGTCGCCAGCACTGGAAGGGGCACCTTCTCTCGTTCCTCTACCTCCATGTCCTACACCCCTCTTTGCTCGCTTACAACCTGCATTTCGCTCCATGTTCAGAAAGATAAAAATGTAAAAAGGTATGGAACAGTTTTTGACAGTCTCTTATTGAAAGATGGCAAATCACAGCTATTCTTAAATCCCTCTAATTTCCAACAGCCAACTAGGATTAGAAACAGAATTGTTTCTAGCGAATAACTGTGAAATGCGGTTTGGTGGAAGAACCGTAAGACAAAATCAACAGTGTTCTTCCTTCAGTACCAGGCATTTACAACTGCCCAGTAGGACTAGGAATTGATAGTTTTCAACAAACTATCATACAAGTCCGCTATCTGCGCCAAACTGAGATTCACCGAGCGCAATAAAACTATTCAAAAGTTACACAGACGAGAAATTGCGTTTTTTGCAGCAATGACACATGAGAACAGTTACTAGAAAATTTCTGTATCAAAATTTAAGTACAAGGTGGCTCTTTGAACAAAACTAGGCTGCACCAAAGTGAAATACAGCTATTTAAAAGTTAGACGTATAACAGAAGGTGGTTTTTGCACCAATGAAATACACCAACATTTACTAGAAAATTTCTGTATCCAAATTTAAGTACAAGGTGGGTCTTTGAACAAAACTGGGCTGCACCAAAGTGAAAAACAGCTATTTAAAAGTTATACGGATAACAAAAGGTGGTGAGGAGAAGAAGTAGGCTATGGATAATAGACACTCTGGGATCCTGGAGAGCAGAGAGTTAATATCTGGGCCAGAGAAGTAAAGTTAGGTCTCGTCAGCATACAAGTGGTACTGAAAGTCGTGTGATGCTATGAGCTGACTCATTCCAAGAGTGTAGATAGAAAAGAGTAGAGGACCCAGAACTGACCTCTGAGGGACACCAACAGAGAGAAGACTAGAGGAGCAGGTGGTGCTAGAGGACGAGACACTGAAGATATAATCAGTGAAGTAAGAGGAGATCCAGGAAAAGGCCAAGTCTATGTTGCCAAGAGATGACAGGATTTATAGCAGAAGAATTCAAGGCAGTGTTCAAGGCAAAGGACAGATCTAAGAGAAGGATAGAGTAGTGATGTGAGGCTTTAGCAGTTACTGGGTCATTGATGACTATGGTTAGGGCAGTTTCGTTAGAGTGATTTAGCAGAGAGTTGGATGAGAGATGGAAGGACAGTTCAAGATAGATGTTATGTTCAAGGAGTTTTGGGACAATTTGAAGCAGTGAAATAGTGCGATATTTGGACAAAGAGGAGGGATCAAGAGATGGTTTCTTAAAGATGGGTGTGATGGTAACATGTTTAAAGGAGGAATGGAATATGCCAGAGAGTAACAATAGGTTGAAATAATGGGCTGGGATAATAACAGCACTAAGGTCTGGGATGAGGTGGAATGGCATCGTGTCAAGATTATAGGTAATTGAGGTTGGACTTAAAGAGTAAAGAGGAAAACTTGTCATGAGTAACAGTGGAGAAGCAGGCTAAGGAAGAAGAGAATTGTGCAGGTATAGAAGTGGGCAGTAGAAACTTTGGGGGAAAGCTTTCTCTGATGCGGTTGATCTTTGTTTAAGAAGTGTCAAAATCATCTGCTGAGAGGAGAGATGGGAGACCAGGGGGCAGCGGGATGAAGGAGAGATTTGAAGGTGTTGAATAGTTGTCTAGGATTGTGAGACAAGGAGGATATTACAGTGGTTAATTAATCCTGTTTGGCAGAGGTAAGAGCAGACTTGAAGTTGAGGAGCGATTGTTTGTTTGTGGAAAACTCATCAGTGGATCACGTTTTCTTCCAGTGGTGATAAAGAGGTCATGGATATTTATTTTTTTATTGCTTTTATTTTATATATTATGTAGTTTATTGCCCACAGATCATGTATTCCAGAGAGCTCCAAAGAGAGAAATAGGGGGAGCAAGGATCAAGGGAATGTGTTTTAAGTTTAAGGGATTAAAAGAGTTTGTAGCGGCGGAATGGTTAGGAAAGGGAGACATAATAGTGGGAATGTGCTGAGAGGGCTTGGGGTCAGGACCCCAGCAGCCAGGAGGAGCAGAGGGAGTGTTAGCATGGGGAGTAGCTGAAAAGTATGGGGGATGATGTTTCAATTTAAAG
Organism: Phyllomedusa bahiana; assembly: GCA_025379985.1. NCBI lineage: Eukaryota > Metazoa > Chordata > Amphibia > Anura > Hylidae > Phyllomedusa > Phyllomedusa bahiana. The sequence goes on along the minus strand of JAODAL010041476.1, from coordinate 9,019 downwards.
GTTAATATTAAATAAAAGTGTTATTAGCTGTTACTTTTTATGCATTCCTTGTTAAATTTGGGTTAAAAATTTTCTGTTTTAATTCTCCTATATTTAAAAAACTGGCCTTTGGGGGCAAAAAAAACTTGTCCCCCCCCCCTTATGTGTTAAAACCGGGGGTTTTCCCCAAAACATATACTCACTGAATGATTTTAGTAAATACAGTCGGAAATGACTTTGTTGCCCACTAGCTCCCATGTTACAAGGAAGTAACCTTACTGGTTTATTTACTGCATACCTCTTTATGAAATAGCACAGTTTCAGAAAAAGGTACGGTATATCAACGTACAGTCATGAGAAAAAGAAAGTGCACCCTCTGATACAATGTATCTATCTATATGTGTGTGTGTATATATATATATATATAAATAATATATTTTTTAATTTTTTTTTTTTTTATATATTTATTGTAGGGGGTCAGCAAAAAGGAGGCACGTGACGGGTGCTTCAATAATAAAGATTTTTTTAAAAGTTCATAAATGTGCAGCAACAAAAGGCAGTTTCTCCCCAGCTATAAACCCCCAGGGCAAAATAAAAGCCTTTTTTTAGGCAAAAAGCATAAACATAAATCAAGGTCTCACCGATTTAGCTCGGATCTCAGGCCTAACACCCTCACGTTCGCGTACCGCTTTGATTTTAGGTCCAAAGCACCCCTCCTGTGCCCTCACCAGCTGCCTTTTATCGGGGTGGTAAGACCTGGGCTGGAGTTTTGGGGCGGCCGTCCCACCAACTTTTGGGCCGCCCCATAAAAAACCCGCCCCGGATTTAAAAAAAAAAATGCCAGAGCATTTGCGCGGGTCCGTCAAGGGTTTTTTATATCCCCGAGGAAACCCACCGGGTGATAAATACCCCCCGTTATACGGTCCCTCGCCCTTTCCCTAATACCCCCCCCCCCTCCCAAAAGCCGAGGGGTTGGGCACCTTCTGCAACTACTTGTCTTTTTTATGGCCTGTTTTCCCACGAGAACCGAAAACCTGCAAGGCAAAGAACCCGAGTTACCCGGCATTATTCCCCTTTCCCCTTCGCATCCACTCAAGGGGTGACCCGATACCAATTTGAACTCCTCCCTAACAAGTAGATCGCAGGGAGTCTAGGGCCCACTTGATCTAGACACCCTTTTTTTTTAGGGAAAAATTTTTTCTCGCGGGGGGGAAAATTTTTCGGCTGAGGAAATACCGGGTGTTCCTCCCCATTGTTCTCTTGGGAAAAATGCCGCCCCAGCCCCACATCTGATGCATCGGTCTGAACAATGAATTTCTCAAAAAAATTCAGGGCTTTGCACAGGCTGCTTACACGGGGCAATTTTAGCTTTAAAAACCCCTGCTCGTTTGGGGGGGGACCCTTACCAGGGCTGTTTTGCGCCTTTGTAAGGTCAGTCAGGGGCCCCCGCATTTCTGCAAAGTTGGGCGATCTCCTAAATAGCCCCGCCCCTGGGAAATCCCTCACCGCTTTTTGGTAAGAGGACGGGGCCCGTTCTGGATCCCCTCTATTTGTTAGTTTGTGGCTTGATTCGCCCCTTCCTATATATACCCCGGTACCGGGCTTCCCATCCTCATGGCACATTTTCGGGGGTTTTTTACGTAAACCCCGCCTCCTTTAATGCACCCAGGACTGTTTGGAACTTTCGATAAATCCCCGTTGGGGCTATAGTGATTTTGCTCTGGGTAGGCCCCTGATATTCGGGGGGGGAGAAAAATACGGTCGGCCCCTTTAAAAAGGGGCCGGGTGCTCCCTGCAACCCAAAAGGGGCATGCGGACATTTTGGTACGACCCTTGGGGTGGAGAAGGCCGTCTTTCCCTGGTTCCTTGGAAAGGGGATTTGCCAGTACCCCCTTGTGGGTCCAAGGTGGTGTGTAGGGCCCGGTCCAATCTCTAAACTATTCATTACCTGAGCATGGGGAAAATATTGAACTTGGAGACTTCGTTGAGCTTGCGGTATCATTACAAAATCTCCTTTCCCCCGTTTGGTTTTGGCACCAACTTATTGGGCTCGACCACCCATTTTGGAATCCCTTTACCCCCAAGTGTCCATCCTTTTGACCTCCTGGGCCACTATTTCCCGTGGGGCTTCGGGATCCTGAGGCTTTACTTTTACCCCGAACAGGGGTTCTGTAAGGTCTCATGTCAATATCTTTTATAAGCCCGGGTTTAACTCAGAAAAAAGATCTTATTTCGTTTCAGATTTCCTTACATGCGCTTCTGTGATGGGGGAGGGGTTCGTTTTTAAAAAATTTCAACCTTACCTCCGGTGGATACCAAAAAGGGGGTCGCGGGGGTGTTTCCTTCCAAGTTTTGCAAATTTAAAGGTTAAAGCAGAGGTTTCTTCCGGAAAAAAACTTACCCTTTTTCCACACCTTTTCGGACCATGCCACCTTGCCAGAAATTTGCTTTTCCCGTTTGGGACCCGGACAAGGACGCGGTCCCCTGGGTTTTAAAATCCCTAAGTCTGGCAGACCCATTGTAAAAGGGGTTTGCTTCCGGGCCTGCAAAGATGTTCTTTTAATTTTGGGACACATTGGCTCCTGTCCCCCCCCAGGGCCCCATGCTCTTACTTTTTTTTTTTTGGAGTGGTTTCATCTCCCAGGTTCCTTTGCGATTCAAGAAGCCCGGGGTGCAGGGCCTACAGTGTTCAAAGGGGGGAACCCGGTGGGGTTGGGGAAAATTCCTTAGCAAACAAGAGGTTGGTAATAAAACAGTCCAATCCCGACCGTCTCTTTCTACTACCTTTCCCCAGCTTGTTTTTAAGGTTTTGTTAAAAACCCCCACCAATCCGTTGTTTGGGGGTGAATTTTTGGGGGTGGGGAAGGTTTAAAACCTTTTAGATCTTGCACAGACCCCTTTATAAACCCCAGAATGAACGGGACCCCCTTTTCTAGGACTCCAGGCAGACCCACTTAAAAATAGAAGAATAGCTCTCGGGGAAAGGATTTGGACAAGGTGTTTTTAAGGGTACCTTTTTGGGGATTTGGGTCGCATGTCGAGACCCCCAGAATTTTTATGGGTCCCCGTGACTTCACCAGGGGGCCCCCCCAGGTCCATCGAAAAACCCTTCAAACGACACTTCAAAATTTTGGGGAACGGGACCCAAGGACTACGGGGAAGTGCAACCCGGAGAGGTAATGGCATAGGGACAGGATGACAAAAAAACCCCGATTTCCTTTTAAAAACACCCTGGCCCGTAAACCTCTGTAAACCCGTTCCCGGTTTCCGGTCCCAGGGGCCCCCAAAAAATGGGTGGCAAGGTCTAACACCCGCGCCCGTAGGAACGGTCCCCGTACTGTCGATGCTTATCCCACCTTGGTCACCGGTCAAGACTCACTTTCATTGCAAATGGGGATCGCTTTTCTGCCCCCCCTCCTGGGGAACCCATTTAACACCGTTACACTCCTGTGCGCCTTTTGGTTAATCCCCGAGTGGGCAGTCCCCAAAGAGCCCCCCGGGTATTCTAGTCGGGATTTGGTTTCGGAGGTGGTCCTCCTTTATCCCCCTAAAACTGTAAAGGGGAAACTCATGGGGTACTTCTGTAACATAACCCCGCCCCTCTGGCACTTGGGGGGGAAGGTGATGTTGTTTCGCCCCTAGATCCCGAATAAGGGAAAAAACCCGCCCAAAAATGCAGCATGATTAGATTTTTCCACCAACCCCCACTGTGGGACACAGAGTCCAGTCTGTGCCAAAGGCACCGGGCCCTGGGGTAAGCTTTATGTCTGTGGAACAATTACCCCAACCGCTTCCCGGGACTAGCCAAAGGGGGGGTGTGGCCCTTACCAGGGGACCAAATCCCCAGTCCCGGAGTCCCCACACTTTAGTGCCATTTACTGTACTTTGGGTTTTCCTGGGACCTTCCCCAGGGTGGGTATGCGCTGCATAAGGGTGCGCAAACCCTGAACCGTCGACTATAGCGCACTCTTGCCCGTGACCCCTTTGGGCACTGGGCTGAATGTGCCGGGGCTGACATTTCCAACAAATGGGTTTACGGCCCGGGCCCCTTCCTGGGGTTTAGACCCATATTGGCGGAGGCGTCCCTCCCATAGGGATTGGCCCCTTCTTTTGGGTGTCAGCCCCATCCTGACCCCAAGCATTTAGAAAGGGAGGCTGCCTTTCCGAACGTCGCTCATTACATGGGGGCACTGGGTGCAATCGCATGATCCTCCTACAGTTACTATGGGACTATCACTCACCCCAAACAGGAGAAAACTATACAGCTAAGTTTCCCCTTTTTAATTTTTTTATTGCTAAGGTGTTCGTATAGAACTTGTCTTTTTTGCACCAATTATAAAAATGAAGTAAAGTTCAATGTTTTGTCCATACAGCCTATGTGTACGTTTTTGATTTATATAGGGGAGACTAAGCAAGGTACTCCTAACGGCTGGGACTATAACGTGTGCACTGCTAATATACGGCATTGTTTGCAATTATTTGATTAACCCCTTACCGCCGGAGCCAGTTTTGGCCTCTCTGACAGAGCCCCATTTTTTAAATCTGTCATGTGTCACTTTATGTGAGAATAACTTTTTGACACTTTAACCTATCCATGTGATTCAGAGATTGTTTTTCTCTTTACACATTGTGCTTTAAGATAGTAAGAAATTTTGGTCCAAAAAATGCTTTTTTTAAATTGTGAAAAATATCAAATTAACGTGAAAAATGTGGAAAAATTTACCAATTTAAAACTTCGAAAATTTCTGCATGAAAGGGACAGATGGTTTTTCCAAACTCAAAATAGTTTATAACTACATCTACCATATGTCTGCTGTAGTTTGGCATCATTTTTTTAAATGCCTTTTTTTTCTTTACGACATTAGGGGGCTTAAAAATTTAGTAGTAATTTTCAAATTTTCCAAGAAAATTTGCAATATACAATTTTTAGGGACCATCCAGGTCTAACATGACTTTGATTGACCTTATTTTTAGATACCCCGATAAATGACCTCATCTAAGAAACTACACCCCCTAAAGTTTTCAAAACCGCATTTAGGAAGTTTATTAACCCATTAGGTGTTTCACAGGAATTAAAGCAAAGTGGAAAGTGAAATTTCAAAATTTCAATTTTTATACATTATTGACAAGAATACGGTAAATGTGGTCAGGGAAATGCAACTTAATATTGATTCCCCAGATTCTGCCGTTTTCAGGGATATCCCATATGTGGCCCTAGTGCATATTTTGGCTAAAACCACAAGCCCCAGAATAGGAGGATCACCTACCGGACTCTGGGGTCCCCATTTTCATTACGATTTTATTTAGGCGCCATTTCAAGTTTGCAGACACCCTAAGGATCCAAAACTCAATAAATACCCCTAAAAAGACCCCATATTGGAGACTACACCCCGTAAGGAATATATCCAGGGGTGCAGTGAGTCTATCGACCCCACAGACGTTTCACAAATTTTTTTAGCGTTTGGCTCTGAAAATAAAAAAAAAAGATATTTTTTACAATAATCTGCAATTTTAGCTGAAAATGTTTAATTTTTACAAGGAATTTTGGGAAAAAAAAGCCCCAAAATTTTGTGTTACGCAATTTCTTCCAAGTTCCGGCAAAAACCCTACATGTGGGTGTAAACTGCTGTTTGTCCACATAGCCGGGCTTACAAGGGAGGGAGCTCTATTTGGCTTTTGGAACGCAGATTTTGGTGGGAGCCATGTCACATTTGCAAAGCCCCCAAAGTACTAGAACAGGTGAAACCCTCAAGAAGTTGACCCATTTTGGATTCAACACCCCTCAGGGATCTCATCTAAGGGTGTATTGTGCATTTTGGGCGCACAGGTGTTCCGTAGTTTTTTTTTTTAGCATTGGGCCATGGAAATGGAGGGGGGAAACGCAGTTCCGCCATTGTTTTTGGGCTTCGTTTTTACAGTATTCACCATACGGGATAAATGACGGGATAATTTTACTATGGGGGTCGGTACATTACAATGATATAAATTTTATATAGTTTTTTTATGTTTTATTACTTTTTACACAATAGAAGCGAGTTTTATAAAAAGTTGCGTTTTTATGTTGTCCTATTCTGACAGCCATAAACTTTCTTAATTTTTTGCATATGGAGCTGCTTGTGGGCTGTTTTTTTCGAGATGAGTTGATGTTTTTATTGGTTTCCATTAACGGTGGGCATATGATGCTTTGATCACTTTTTATTAAGGTTTTGTGGGGGCATTTTGTACAAAATACAGCAATCCAGGTAGTGTTTTCTATTTTTATTTCTTACAGCTGTCACTGTGCGGTATAAATGACATGCTAGTTTTACTCAGCAGGTTGATACGATTACAGCGATACCACATTTGTATATTTTTTAATGTTTTACTGCTTTTACACAATAAAAACACTTTTATTTGAAAAGGAAAACACGTTTTTGCATCATCGCGGTCTGAGAGTCATAACTTTTTTATTTTTCTGTTTATGGAGCTGTATAGGGACTTTTTTTGCGGGATGAGTTGACATTTTTATTGGTAACATTTTGAGGGGGACATGACTTTATGATCCTTTTAAAATCCATTTTTTTGGAAGGCAGGGTGAAGAAAATACTGCAATCCTAGCAGTGTTTTTTATTTTTAATAGCGTTCACCGTGCAGTATCCATGACAAGTTAGTTTTACTCTTTGGGTTGAGACGATTACAGTGATACCCAATTTATGTCGTTTTTTTATTTTAAAGCACAATTTTTTTGAAAAAAAAGTGTTTTTATTGTGTAAAACAATTTTTATGCATTGCTATCTTCTAATAGCCAGAACTTTTTTAATTTTTCCGTATACAGAGCTGTGTAAGGACTTTTTTTTTTGCGGGATGAACTGATGTTTTAATTGGCATCACGTTAATGTTGATATGAGTTTTTTATGACTTTTTACTCCATTTTATGTGCTGCAGGATGAACAAAAATCGCAATTCTGTGATTGTTTTTTGGGGTTTTTTTTTACGCCGTTCACCGTACGGGTTAATTAACATTACAGATTTATAGGGTGGGTGGTTATGCACGCGGCGATACCAAATATGGGTAATTTATTTATCTTTTTTGGGGCGATTGGCGTTTGTAAAGGGGAAAAGGGCGATGTACGTGTTTTTATTTTATTTTTTGTGTTTGTGTTTTACTTTTTACACTTTTTTTTACTTTTTCACACTTTTTAAAACTTTTTTCCCCAGGGGGGAATTGCATGAACGATCGTCAGATCTTTCATGCAATAGGAGATCAGCATACAGCTTATAGCTGTATGCTGGTCTCCATGACAACTGTCTGTCACGTGACGTCACCAGACAACCCGGATGCTGTCATTCCCAAAGTCCAGGCTGTCCGGTAGGAGAAACCCGTACCGGCGCTGAAGCGCCGTTACTCGCCGTGATCACGGTGGCAGAGCTCACTCCTGCCGCCCGCCCGCTGCGATGTCGCGAAACCCCTGATGTCGCGACATCGGGGGATAATCCCCCGGGCCGGAGCTCGCTCCGGCCGTGGGGATGCGGCATGATGCCAGCGGTAATATACCGCTGGTTCCATGCCGCGATCTTGCGCGCTCCGCTTGTGAGCACGCAAGATCCGCTTGACGTACTCATATGGCAATTTGCGGGAACCCCTACCCGACATTGCCGTATGAGTACGACAAATGTCGGTAAAGGGTTAAAGAGACATACACGTGTTTTGCTGCAGCCGTTACTAGGGGCAACGACTCGTGGAAACTGGCTGGATAAGGTTGAAATCCTATGTCCTGGATAAAAGCTGCCACTACACAGCCACCAGACATGGCCAAGATGGACGAACTTTTGAAGCAACTCATCCAGGCGAACAGCAGTCTCCAGCTGATGACAGCAAATCAGCAGAAAGTGCATGAGGAGGCCATGCGTGCCCAGGCGGAACCCAACGTGCTGCTAATAGAGGCCAATCGTCTCGCCTTGCAGGAACAGCAGCACATTAACTGCCAGCTGCAGGAGCAGGTACAAGCCATGGCGCAAAGTGTGCAGAGGACGTCAAGTTCGCTTCCCACCACCCGTGCTACCGTACAGACGTCGCTACAGAAGATGACGCTCACGGACGACGTCGAGGCCTACCTCGCTCTCTTTGAAAGATTCTGGCTCGCTTAGGAGTGAACGTCCATGTGCGGGCCCGTCGGGTGCATAACTGGACGTTTTCTGAGCACCTATCCGCTCGCTCCCAAATGTATGACCTGGTCCATCTGGTGAAAAAGTGGCTACAGCCAGAGGAATCTACACCTGCGCAGATGGTCGAGAAAGTGGTCCTGGATAAGTTTATCCACTCGTTGCCCCCGGAGATCTAGCGCTGGGTAGGACAAGGGGACCTCAAAGATGCTGAGCACCTCGTTAACCTCGTCGAGAGGTACAAGGTCACCGAGGACTTACTGCAAGCCATACCTCATGGACGCGTCAACCCCGGTAACAGCAAGTCGGCCGGAGTGACTGGTAAGACTGTTCCTTATCAAAGGGGGGTAAAGAGTGTCCCAAAGGGAGGTGGCCCAGAGGGGGTTCTGGTGGATAGGAAGAGTCCCAAATGGACAGGCCGGAACAGGCCGGAGTCTCAAGGTGACCAGGCCCGGGTCATATGTTGGCGGTGTCATGGACCTGGCCATATGGCTGCAAACTGTCCCCTCACTGTAGAATATATGGAGTTTGACTCAGCTAGGCGGAGGTCATTATTTGCACGGCCCGTATGCTCCGCAGAGACTGTGCCAGAAACGGATCAGCAGCTGTGTCACATCAAGGTGAATGACTACCCAGTAACTGCTCTACTGGACTCGGGGAGTTTGGTTACACTAGTGCATGCCAGCCTGTTTGACCCTACCTCATTCACGGGACAGGTTATAGGGGTCCTGTGCATACATGGGGTCACCAAAGAGTACCCTACGGCCCTAGTAAAACTGGAAATTTCGGGAGGTGTTGTCTCACATGAGGTGGGCGTGATGAGGACACTTATGCACACTTTTAATCCCTGGGGGGGGGACTTCCCCCCCTTTTGGGACTTATGGCAAAGAAGTATCAG
>JAODAL010041475.1:0-35843 GCA_025379985.1 Phyllomedusa bahiana | reverse complement strand
GCAAAAGTACGGTGTTTTGGGAGGGAATTTAATCTAACTTTAGACCCTACTTTAGACCAATTCATCAGGTAAATCTGCTCCTTCTTACCTGCTCTATAAAAACAGTCAGAATGATTTTAAATCTGTTTCAAATGTGCGATTCCTGGCGAATCCAACCACCCGGGTGATAAAGCTTCACCTTTTTTTCTCAGTTCCCACATTCCTCCTATAGTCGTATCGACTATTTGTTGGTCTCCCATGGGGCTCTCCCTTGGCTCACCTCGTCTTCCATAGGCAACATACTTTGGTCCGACCATGCCCTGTTTACTGCCAAACCAAAACCCACCAGACCTGATGACCGACAGCTTTCGGTCCCTAGAACCTTCTCGCGTCCGCTTGGTCATGGCGCCTCAATGAATCTTTGCTCTTTAGACCTGTTTGTGTCTTCGGACCTCTCACGCTCCATTGAAACACTTTCAGCTGTACCATGCTCGTGACAGTAACCTCTCATCAATACACAGGGTGTTCGATGGAGCCGCTCAAGTGTGTTCTTAGAGTTCTTGATCCGCATGGGGCGAGACGAAAGAGAGATAGGGCTTCTATGTTGCAAGCCGCCTGCAAAGAGGTAGAGGATTCTATGAAACGTAAACATAAGCAGAGCCTTGTCCCCTCTGGAGTGTTTTGTGCGATCTTCTCGCGGGCTCGGTTGGAGGGTTAAGCGCTCCTAGTAAATACCTCGTGGAGACGTTACTTGCAAACCGGGCCGCAGGTAAATTCTATCCTACGAATATTGTAATAAATCGGGCAGAAGTTTACTAGGGCCCTGCGTCACCACACGTTGGCAAGGTCTCATATTTCCCTGATCAAATCGAAACCGGGAACATGTTGCATACCACCCTCTTGATATTAAAATCTGCCATTCATTCCTTTTATTCCAACCTCTATAACATTCCACCCTCCCCATTCCTCCACGTTGGTGGCGTGCCGTTGTTAATGCCCCAAGCCTCGTCGGTATACCGGAAGCAGCGGTTAATGAACTAGACTCGCCTTTCACTATTCAGGAGATTGCCTCATTATTTACAAATCTCCCGGGGGTAAGAGCCCCAGGCCCGACGTGCTTCACAAGCAAATTCTATAAGGTTTTCCAGGAGCCCCTCTCCCCTATACTGCTGGATGCATTTAATTCTATTTCTGCTGACAGGCCGTTTCCGTCCCAATCCACTTTAGCCCATGTCGCGGTCCTCCCCAAAACGGGTAAGGACCCCTCATCCTGTGGCAGCTATCGCCCGATCTCTCTATTAAATGTGGATCTCAATATATATGCCAAAATACTAGCGAACAGGCTGAACCCACTTCTTCCGAGTCTGATTCACCCGGATCAGGTGGGCTTTGTCCCGGGGAGGGAGGCCCGCGACAACACCTTGAAGACTCTGGATATCATTCACTACGCGCAGACTCATAAGATACCCCGTTAATTGGTCCTGGTCCCTGGACGCGGAGAAGGCTTTCGATAGGCATTTTCGTGGTCTTCCTGCTTGATCTACTCTCCGGAGTCTAGGGATAGGCCCCCATTTTTGTTCTACAAATTATGCCCCTCATATAGATCCCGTCAGCGCAACTCAAGATTAATGGCTCTCTTTCAGACCCCTTTAGATTCATAATGGCACTAGGCAAGTGATGTCCTCTTCGCGCCTTTTGTATGTTCTGGTTATGGAGAACCTGTGACTGCTATCTGCTCCAACTCGGACATCTGGGTACTCTCTCATTGAGACAAATTAACAAATGACTCCGCCTTGCGTCGGATACGACCTTTCGGTCTACATTAACGGATCCATTGGCCTCTATGGCCAGCCCCTGATGTCTTAACTGGAGTCGTTTTTCGGTTCCTGGTTGAACTTCAAAATAAATGTTTCCGAAAAATCCGAGCCCTGAGCATTGGCCTCGGCACCCTAATGTTCTCAAATTGTTTTGAAATCTTCCTACCCATTTTTATGGCCACCATCAGGTATCACCTAACCTATGTATCAATATTTCTGCCGACTTGGTCTGGGCTCTACTCCCTCAATTTTGAGTCTCTCTTACAGCGAATTTCTTCAATTATGGATGGTTGGAATAAAAGAGAATTCTCCTGTTTGAAGAGTTAGCCATTCTTTAAAAGACGATTCTGCCTCGTCACTTTACTTATCCGAGACAATTCCTATCTATGGTCCCTAATGCGTTTTGAAGCGTGTCCAACGAATTTTCACACTTTTCATTTGGTCCTCTAGCAGGCCAAGATTAGCGCACGCCACTATAGCACGGCATAAATCAGTTGGGGGGGGATAGGCGTTCCAGACTGTAAAAGATACTACATGGCCGCGACTTATGCCCGTGTCTTGGACCATGGAGTGCCCGGGGGGTGGTAAAATTGGAACCCAGTTGGCCAGATCAATCTGTCCCTTGTCTCTTGCTTCGCTCCCCTTGATTTGAACTCGAATCGCTGGTAGCCAGGTACCCAACCTCCTTCACGACCCACAAACTTTGCCGCTATTCTCTATATAAAACGCTCGTACAATTTAATTGATCGGCAGGGAACCGCTGCTGTCTATAGTTGATAACCCGCCGCGATTCCCTCCTGGGGCTGAGGGTCCCCCCTCCTTTCTTGGGCATTCAAAGACAACTCCTCTCCCTTCCACAGCCGGGCTCTTTGGTTCCGACATCCTCCCATTTCAATCCCTTCCCCCAAGAATGACCTCTAGTCCCCTTCGTCCTTTTTTCAATATGCCCAGTTGCTGCATTTTTAACGCTCTCAAACAGGTTGGCGACTTTTCAGAGACCTCTGCCTCGCCATTGAGCAGACATTGCCTTCTTGGGACCCCTCCACGGCATGTCATTTCCTCTCTCTATAAGGAATTGTCTTGTGAACATAACTTCTCACTCCCATCTTACTGTAAAGCTTGGGAAGATGAGCTTCATAAGTCATTCTCACGGGCCCAATGGCTGAGATGCTTTACATTGTCCCATAAAGCAGTGATAGCCTCCAGAGCACAGGAGACTAGTTTTAAAATCCTTTCCCGGTGGTACAGGGTTCCTTACCTTGTACATAAATGGTTCCCCTCTGTCCCAGATACCTGCTGGCGCTGTGGACTGGAAGTGGGCACCATGGTACATATCTGTGGGATGTGTGGATCTCTTACAAATTTTTGGGATACAATTTTTGAGGTCATCCACAAGCTGACCAACTTTTCGATCCCCAAGACGCCGGAAGCGGCTCTTCTATTTATGTTTGATTCCTCGATCCCCGCTTATAAGAAATCGCTATTACGCCACTTATTACAAGCAGCCAAAACCATTATTCCAAGGCACTGGCGATCTTCTGAGCCGCCTACCATTGAGGAATGGATTTCTGAGGTCTCTAAGACATATCTTATGGAAGAGCTTCTGGCGCTATCTGAGGTGCAGGTACGCCAGCTCCATAGGACATGGACTCCTTGGCTTTTCTTCCAAAGGTCCCCCACACTCCCGGGGGTTCTGCGACGGGATGGGGTGCGACCTTAGCTTGTTTCTTCTTCCCGTCGTGTAACGCCCCGGGTGATGTCCTTCCCTCCCCCCTCTCCTTTCCCCTCCTCTTCCTCCCTTCCCGTTTCTTTTTCTCTCTCTCTTGTCCTCCTTTCCTTTCTGTCAAAATTTATTTGAACCTCCATGCCGTAAGTTAATAGACTCTATATTGTCTAGTGTGTCTGCCTTGTAGGTCTCTAGGAGTTAGGTAAAATAAGACGTATACTACTAAAATTCTAATTTAGGGTTCTATCTGTAAAATGTTTTCCCTTTTATTTGTAATCCACTATTTTGCTTCACTATATTCAATATGCTGTTTTAGGCCTGGTTGGCCTTTTTCTTGTATTAAGATTGTATTCTTGTGGTTTTAGGAGACCTTTCATGTCTCCTCTCTTTGTATGCTGGATTCTGTCTGTTTATTTTTCTAATAAAGCTCTTTTGAATACGAAAAAAAATTTTGTTCATCCCGCAGCACTTAAAATGGAATAAAAGTGATCAAATACTCCTATAAACGCCAACTTTGTACCAATTAAAACGTCAGTTCATCCCGCAAAAAAATAAGTCCTTACACAGCTCTGTATACGGAAAAATAAAAAAGTTATGGCTCTCAGAAGATAGCGATTCATAAATATTCTTTTACACACTAAAAACACTTTTTTTTTTTTTTAAAGTGCTTAAACATAAAAAAACTATATAAATTGGGTATCGCCGTAATCGTTCGACCCACAGAGTAAAGCTAACTTATTACGGATACTGCACAGTGAGCGCTGTTAAAAATAAAATAAAAAACACTACTAGAATTGCAGTATTTTCTTCACTCTGCCTTCCAAAAAACGGATTTAAAACTGATCAAAAAGTCTTGTCCCCCCAAAAATGATACCAATAAAAACAACAACTCATCCCGCAAAAAACAAGCCTGTACACAGCTCCATACACAGAAAAATTAAAAAGTTATGGCTCTCAGACTATGGCGATGCAAAAATGTGTTTTCCTGTTTGTATAAAAGCAGTAAAAAAATATACAAATTGGGTATTGCTGTAATCGTATCGACCTGCTGAGTAAAGCTAGCATGTCATATCTAACGCAGAGTGATCGCTATAAAAAATAAAAATAAAAAACACTACCAGGATTGCTGTATTTTGTTCAAAACGCCTCAAAAAACCTTAATAAAAAGTGAATAAAGTGTTGTATGCACTCCATAATTGTACCAATAAAAGCATCAATTAACCCCGCAAAAAACAATGCCCTACACAGCTCTGCACACAGCACAATAAAAAAGTTATGACTGTCAGAATAGGACAACATAAAAACGCAATTTTTTATAGACCTATTTCTATTGTATAAAAGTAATAAAACATAAAAAAAACTATATAAAATGTATACCATTGCAATTGTACCGACCCCCATAGTAAAGTAATCACATCATTTACATTGCACGGCGAACGCTGTAAAATTGAAGCCCAAAAAAAAATGGTGGAACTGCGTTTTCCACCCCCCCCCCCCCTTTTTCATGGCCCAATGCTAAAAAAAAAACGATGGAACACCTGTGTGCCCAAAATGCACAATACACCCCTATATGGGATCCATTAAGGGGTGTTGAATCTAAAATGGGGCGACTTCTGGAAGATTTCACCTGTTCTGGTTCTTTGGTGGCTTTGCAAATGCGACATGGCCCCACCAAAATCTGCGTTCCAAAAGCCAAATAGCGCTCCCTCCCTTTTACGCCCTGCCATGCGCCCAAACAGCAGTTTACACCCACATGTAGGGTATTGCCGAACTTGGAAGAAATTGCTTAACAAAGTTTTGGGGTTCTTTTTTCCAGGATTCCTTGTAAATGTGAAACAGTTGAAGCTAAAATTGCAGATTATTGGAAAAAAAAATATTTTCAATTTTCACAGCCTAATGCTAAAAAAAAATTTGTGAATCTGTATATCGACCTGTGGGGTCGATATACTCCCTACACACCTGTATATATACCTTAAGGGGTGTAGTTTCCAATATGGGGTCTTTTTAGGGGTGTTTATTAAGTTTTAGCACCTTAGGGCCTCCTCAAACCTGAAATGGCACCTAAATAAAATTGCATTGAAAATGAGACCCCAGAGTCCAGTAGGTGCTCCTCCTATTCTGGGGCTTATGGTTGAGCCAAATAATGCACTAGGGCCACATATGGGATATTTCTAAAAACGGCAGACCTGGGGGAAATATTACATTGCATTTACCTAGTCACATTTACCGTATTCCAGTGAATAATGGATAAATATTGAAAATCTGCAAAAATAGTGAAATTTTGAAATTTCACCTCCACTTTGTTTTCTGTTAAATACCTAAAGGGTTAACAAACTTCCTAAACACTGTTGTAAATACTTTAAGGGGTCTAGTTTCTTAGAAGGCATCATTTATGGGGGTATCTAACATACAGGCCCCTCAAAGCCACATCAGAACTGGAATGGTCCCTAAAAAAATGTATATTGCAAATTTTCTTGAAAATGTGAGAAATTACTACTAAATTTCTAAGCCCTCTAATGTCATAAAAAAAGGACATTTAAAAAATTATGCCAACCTATAGTGGACATATGGTATATGCTAGTTATAAACTATTTTGTGGTGAATAATTATCTGTCTTGCACGCAGAAATTTTGGAACTTTCAAAATCACAAATTTTTCCAAATTTTCATGAAATTTTGATATTTTTCACAAACAAACAAGGATTGTATGGATAAAATGTTCTTACTAACTTAAAGCACAATGTGTCACGAGAAAACATTCTCTGAATCATATGAATAGGTAATAGTGTCAAAAAGTTATTCTCACATAAAGTGACACATGTCAGATTCCAAAAATAGGGCTGTGTCAGGAAGGCCAAAACTGGCTGGGTCCTAAAGGGGTTAAAATAGCATTCCCTGTTTTGTTTCGAATTCCATCCTATCATAGTCACGTGACACAAATGTATCAGTTATCTGATGCAAAATAGTAACACATTAGAACTTATACGATGGGCCCTGAGGAATTGAATTCTACGGATGCCCTTAAAAATTTGAGAGGCTTCCGCTGGACCTGTCCACAGTGGTGTCCTCTAATTTTGAGCCCTTACTCCGAACTATCATAAAAGACTTAGACTCCTGGAATAAACGAGAGTTCTCTTGGTTCGGTAGAATTAATATTCTCAAGATGACGATCTTACCCCGCCTTCTCTACCTTATGCAGACCATCCTCGCTTATATCCCTCCCCCTTTCTGGAAGCGTCTGCAACGAGCTTTTACCGTCTTTGTCTGGTCCGGCAAGCGTCCCAGATTATCCTACTCTACACTCACCAGAAGTAAGGAACAGGGGGGCTTGAGTCTTCCTGATTGCAGAAGATACTACCTGGCTGCCACTTTTTCCCGGGTCTTAGATTTGGTATGTCCCGTGAGTGACAAGTTGTGGGTTCAGCTGGCCCGGGACATATGTCCATTGGCCCTGGCCTCCCTTCCCTGGATCTGGACTCCTTCCTTGGCTGACAAATTCCCAACTACATTCTCCTTACGTCATACCCTTTCCATTACCCTCTCCTATAGGTCCGGCTGTAACTTAATTGATAGGAAGGGTCCTCTTCTCCCCATCTCTTACAACCCAGCATTTCCTCCTGGGATGATTCCAATTCGGTTCTACAACACTCTACACGAGGCGAGGTTTCCATCCTTTAACTCCCTCCCAGATCATTTACGCTCCGCTCCTAACGCGCATTTTAAATTCACTCAACTTCGACACTACTTTGATTCTATTAAACGAGTAGTGAATTTTAATCGTCTCCCATCTCCACTCGAGCAGCTGTGTTTGCTTGAAAAGCCCCCGAGACATTCCATCTCTTGCTTATACAAAGAGTTAGCTCCTTTACAACACTCCTCATTGCCACCATATTGTGCGGCGTGGGAATCTGAACTGGGGACATGTTTCTCTACCTCCCAGTGGACTAATTGCTTTCGACTCACCCATAAAGCTGCCATTGCCTCCAAGTCCCATGAGACGTGTTTCAAGATATTGTCCCAATGGTACATGGTCCCTTCCACAATGCATAAATGGTACCCATCTGTGCCTAGTACTTGATGGCGTTGTGGGAGTGCGGTGGGCACCATGTCCCATCTCTGGTGGGATTGTCCTTCACTTCGGGGCTTCTGGGAGGGGGGTGTATAGAGTAATTCAGGACCTCGCAGATGTACGACTACCTTGTTCCCCCGAGGCCTCCTTGTTGTTCATGTTTGACGTTAGGATCCCAGCCTATAAAAAATCTCTGTTGCGTCACCTCCTGCAGGCGGCCAAAATAGTGATACCCTGTCACTGGAAATCTACGAGTCCACCCACTATTGATGAATGGTTTGCGGAGATTTCGCATATACATCGAATGGAGGAGCTGGTAGCTCATACCCCGGCCCAAACTGACATTGTTTCCAAAACCTGGTTTCATTGGCTCGCTTTCCGATCCTCACCACTCTTGCGTACGCTCACTACCTGATGCGATATCTTTCTCTGCCCACAATCTCCTAACTAAGGTTGCACTTCGCGTTGAATCACAAATTGCTACTCACAAATTGCAATACATCATCTCATTCTGGGGTCTCGTCTGCTGGTGTATGGGACGCCGGGTTCTGTCCTCGTCCGCAATCCCCTTCCCCCCCCCTTTCCTGTCTTTCCCTCTCTCCCAGGTTCCCCCTTTTATTTCATTTATTCTCATGATATATACTGTTTGTTACATTGGGATTTCAGTATCCCAAAATGTTCGCTATGATATATCTTTATATGATGTACTAATTTTGTTGCTTGATTTGTTTGGCCGACTAGGCCTAATGTCTTTTACAAACCTTATTTGCATCTCATCGTATATTATGTTTTGTACCTTATCTGCTGTACTTTCTTAAGAAAGCTTTTGAATCGGAAAAAAAAATTTGAGCCATGAAAATTATTTTTATGTAAGATATGACGATCAATCTCTTTAACAGAATGTAATATAGAGCCCTGAATCATTCTTATAGACATCCAAATATTGGACATTGTTCGGGCTTTTTGAAATTGAAAACGTAATCACCTCATGAATACCATAAATTTCTCAAGTTGATCTTCAGTACCACTGCAAAATGAAAAAAAAAATTAATCGACAAGCTTTATTGTAACCAGAAATTTCTGAACAAAAGATAAGCTGTTTCTTTATTGCGGACATAAATTAGCATAACATGGAGATACAGGGGACCCCATCAAGGTCCCGTGTAGCTGCATTATATTCCCGTTTTGTTAAAATAGAGTGTTAACTTCATACCACTGAACCGTTACATTCCTAAATACTAGACTTTGAAACACTTCTGATGTAGGGGACGTTAATTCAGGATCAAACAGTTGGTTTTTTTTTTTTTTTTTTTTTGTAGTTTAATTGTTTTGGTAATACACTAGTTGATGTGGAAGTATCTTTATTTTTGGGTGAAAAAAAAACATTTTAATGCGCAGGTTGCGGCATCACTTATTAAAAAAGGCTTGAACTTCGTTCCGGTACATGATGAACAACCACTTTTTGACTTTACTTTGGATTTTTATAACAGATTTTTGAGCAGATGTTCTTTTGATTAAAAATTGACAGTTAATTCATCTGTATTTTTCTCTCATTTCATTTTGAGTTCTCAAATCTTCTAAAAAGTCCCCTATTCTTGTATATTTTTTTTTTTCCTCATGGCTGACTGGCGTAATAGGTGATCTCTATTAGCCGCATCGTCTGAACTATTAGATATACTTTCAATGCTAGTTTTTTCATGCATTTGGTTCACACAACGATTGCAATTTCTTTCATCCGCCCCAAGTATACAATTATTCATATAGTCTTTTATGCCCCTCGCATCTTTCAGCTATTGGAAAACAAACTTAGAAAATTTGCAAGGGACATAAAAGACTATATGAATAAGTGTATACTTGGGTGGATAAAAGAAATTGCAGTTGACGTGTGAACAGAATAATGCAAGAAAAAAAATATCTCAAAAGTATATCTAATCGTTCAGACAATGTGGTTAATACAGATCGCATGTTACTCTGGTCAGCCATGAGAAAAAGGATAAAAGAACAGGTTTTTTTTTTGTCCTTTGGAAGATTCGAGTACTCAAAATGATATGGAACCTGGCGCAGGTGCTAAAGCTGCACAAGGCCATTTGAAAAGACAAACACGAGTGTTATACAACCGTACAAAGAGAAATGTATAAATGAATTAACAGTCAATATTTCATCAAAACAACGAACATCTTCTCAAATTAGCACAGGCTTGAACTTCGTTCTGGTACATGAACAACAACTTTTTGACTTTACTATGAATTTTTTTTAAATTATGCCTCCACATGTTGGAATATTTTTTCACCCAAAAAAATTGAAAATACTTCCACATCAATTAGTGCATTACCCAAAAAAGCTAGTTTGATTCTGAATTAGCGTACATTAGAAGTGTTTCAAAGTCTAGTGCTTAGGGATGTAACTGCTCAGTGAAATAAAACGAACACTGAATCTCAATCTAATTTGACAAAACTAGTATAATGCAATGCGAGTATTAAAAGAATACCTTTATATAATTAAAAAAGCTTATAAGGGGGCGCATCCCTAATTATGGGTAAAACCCAATATATACAAGAAGCTGTTGACCAAGTGATGGATCCTAGTGTTTATCGTAAATTGACTTGCAATCCCACTGAGCAGATTAAAATCCTAATTGAAGATGTTTTGCAGGAAGCACTTTTAGTGGAATAATTTTAAAACATATGAAACAAACCGTTATTAATAAATATGCCCTTGTGCCAGTGTTCTATCTTGTTACAAAAATTCATAAGTTGATAAAATCTCACCCTGGAAGACCATTTTGGAACCCCTGGCTGTCTCCTGGATATTGATAGTTTACTTCAAAAGAATTCCCATTGTTTGAGGGACACAGGTCAATTTTAAAAATGTATCTCAAAAGTGGATTGTAGTTCTGTTACTTGGCTGTGTACTTATGATATTAAGTCATTATTCATAAACTTAAAATATAAAAAAGATACGGCTGCGACCAGAGAAGTCCTTAGTGAGATAACAATTTTACTAATGCACATATTTCGTTTTTGATGAGATTATTGGCCATTAATCTGACAAAAAAAAATTGATTCATTGAAGAATTTTTCTTGCAGCTACAGGGAAATTTGATGGGGTCCCCTGTGGCTCCAAGTTAAAGAAAACAAACATATGTCTGCATTAGAGAAACAGTTTCTTTTGTTCAGAATTTTCTGGTTACATTAAAGCTTGGTTCCATTACGTTGATGACTTTTTTGTATTATGCAGTGGTACTGAAGACCAGTTTGGGAAATTTACATAATATATTAATGGTCTTCATGAGCTGATAGTTTTCAATTTCAAAAAGTCAGAGCACTGTCCAATATTTTGGACCCGGATGTCTATAAGAATAATTTAGGGCTGTATACTACATTGTATTAAAAAGAGATGGATCATAATAGCCTCCTACATAAAAGTAGTTCTCATGCCACTGAAATTTTAAGGGCCTCCTCAGAGGACAATTCATCAGGTCCTGTTGTATATGTTCCACCACAGAAGAATATGTTACTAATATGCATCAGATTATTGATAAATCTGTATTACGTGGCTATGATAGGATGGAAAAAACAGGGAATGATCTTTTAAGTAAAACTAGAGAAGAATTATTAAACCCTCGGATTAAAAATAAGGCTTAGTCTATGTCTACACGTCATAACTTTACAGTTGGATTTTTGGCAGATTCAGTATTTTTGAATCCATGAAAATCCAACAGTGTACTGTGCTGCATAGACAGCAATGAAAAATCTGTGCTGTAGTTTATACATCAGGAATTTTTTCCGATCGGGTTTAAAATCCATCAGAATATGCAACATGTTGTATATTCAGCGGGACTTTGCTTGGATTTGCCCCATGCCCCGTACATTCAATGTACGGGGCCGACAGCAAATCCGAATACCAACTGCAGCTTTTGCGCAAATCTGTGGCAAAAACGTTCGTCCTGCAAGTCTCAAAATGCCGTCGTATGTTTGTCTCTACGTATGATGCACGTTCAGATAGAGAATTATCTACAGGTATTGGAAGATCATGTAAAGCGATCCCAATTAAGAAGAATTGTTCAAGGATTCCCCCTGTTTGTTTTTAGAAAGGGTCATACTTTAGGTGAAAGATTAACCTCTTCAAATGTAAAAGCTCCATCAAGGTCTAGACCGAGTAAAAAGAAGACCAACAGATGTGGCACCTTTTGCATGTCTCGGTTGTCAAAATTGTACGTCTGTCATCAAGGTTACCCATTGTCAGTCATCCAACAAAGGGTACTAAAATAAAAATGAGAGGTTTCTATACCCGTCAGCCCCGGTTCACACGGCTTATTCAAGCCGGAATTGCGAGCCGGATTGCGCTCGCAATTCCGGCTTGAATAAGGTGCGGGGGCGCGGCCCGCCGCCCCATAACTGCATTATCCACGCCGCGTATTGCGCCTGGATCCGCAATACGGATTCGCCAGGGGTTTAGAGCAAACGGAATCCACTGCGACGGATTGGCGCCGTACTGCGACGGATTGGCGCCGTACTGCGCGCCAGATTTGCGCTGCCAATCCGCGCCGAAATAAGCCGTGTGAACGGCCCCTAATGGTTCACAAGTTATTTATTAAAGTGCCCTTGTGGTAAGGTAAGCATCGGACAAACTGTTAGAATAAGTCAATGTGAAGGAACACAGATATGCGATCAGTCTGTATAAGCGAAAGAGAGATGAAATTGCAGTTAGTACTAACGATGGATCCGTAGGTGTGACGAGTGAAAAATCTATATAAAAAAGCTTTGGAGCGAACCCAGTCACACATCACTTTTATGACACGAGACATAATGGGGCAGATTTATCAACAGTGTTTTACTTTTAGACCGTGTAAAGTTAGACCAGACATACTTACAATTCACCACATTTATCACAGTGTTGATAAATCTGGCGCAGGTTAAAACAGTCTAGTCTAAGTTTGTACCATCTTTAAGTTGGCTTACTTTTACGCCAGAATTTGGTCACAGATTCTGGTGCATTTTTTGTCACATTTAAGCCACGCCCCCTGAAACTGTCTAAAACACATAGTAAATGTGGCGAAAAGCTTCTTTTTGGCGCAAATTGATCCAGAATTCTGGCGCAACTGCCTAGATAAATCTACCCCAATGTCCCTGAATTGGCTTGGTGTGTGTTTGAGGTCGTCTATGGGAATGATCCTGCACAGATCAGAACATACCTACTGCAATGTGAGGCGAGTTTTGGATTAGTATATTGGACGCTTTATACCCTAAAGGACTTAATGAGAACCTAAAGGTATTTTTGTAATGTCTATAAGCTTAATTTATGGATGTATTTACAGATTTGTTTTTTTGATGGTGTGTGATTATGTATAACATGAGGGTATTTCAATTATGCAGACATGGCAGCACGCATGCTTAAGAAAGATGGCATTGTTTTCTTCGAAACGTCACACAGGTGTGCATACTGCTCGGTTACCAGCTACTCCTTACTATCCTGGATGCTATATAGAATTAAGATTTGGATGGACTTTTGCTCCACGAAAACCATGCGTATACCACAAACTCTCTAATGTTAATAGATTGTTTTTTGATTATATCCTGAAAAGGTTTTATGGATTAAAAGAAGATGTTTGAATAATATTAAGTATGATAGGTCTATTACAGTGGGGGGAAAAGTATTTAGTCAGCCACTAATTGTGCAAGTTCTCCCACTTAAAAAGATGAGAGAGGCCTGTAATTGGCATCATAGATAGACCTCAACTATGAGAGACAAAATGAGAAAACAAATCCAGAAAATCACATTGTCTGATTTGTTATAGGAGGCTGAATATCTGCCCGTAAAAAAACAGCGTTGTATCCTCGTCTGAAATCTGCGACTACAAGCGCAAAATTTACATTGACGAGAAGAGACAGATTCGGCACTGAAATTTTCAGCGACAGAATCCGTCGTCTTAACGTACCCTAAATGTTTAGAAAAACATACGTTTTTCATTGGTGCAGAAATTTTGTCTATTGACTGTAAGGTACAATATTGGTCTTAGCATTGCTTAGTCAAAAGAAAAATTGTTTCTTGTTTTGCCTTGTGACAGCTCTGCGGTCTTCCAGCAGCCGGTCATTTTCCTTGGAGCAGATGTTACACACCCACCAGCTGGTGATGGGAAGAAGCCCTCAATCACGGCAGTAAGAAACTAAACTACTTGTATCTGTATGATACACAATCTGATGTGTGAAAAAGGGACTAAAATTGGTCCACTTTTTGTTCCTTTTTTTGTAATACAGGTTGTGGGTAGTATGGATGCTCATCCAAGCAGATACTGTGCAACAGTAAGGGTGCAGCGTCCTCGGCAGGAGATCATTGAGGACCTGTCATATATGGTGAGGGAACTTCTCATCCAGTTCTACAAATCTACACGGTTTAAACCCACAAGGATCATCTTCTATCGAGATGGGGTGCCAGAAGGACAGCTCCCACAGGTAGTTACACAGCCATTAATAGTTTAGACATTTTCCCTGGGTTTCTTAGGTAATTAGTGCAACTTTTTTTTTTTTTTTTTTTAATACTACTTCTACCCTTTTAGATTCTGCATTATGAGCTCCTGGCTATAAGGGATGCATGTATCAAATTGGAGAAGGATTACCAGCCAGGCATTACTTACATTGTTGTACAGAAACGGCACCATACGCGACTGTTTTGTGCTGATCGCAGTGAACGGGTCTGAATTGTCTCTTTAAAATGTATTAATATTTTCCTTTCTTTTATTAAGAGTATTACTTTAGCTGTTAGTGTTTCTTTGCTTAAAAAAAATTCTTGGAGGTGTGCTTACCGGCAAACAGTGCTGCAGACACAGCCATGCAATGATCTCTTTAGAATGACTTGTCAATTGATTATGGTTCCCTTGTCAGAATATATTGAATTGCTGCATGTGTGGACTCCTTTCTCATCCTTTTTTCCTTTTTTTTTCTTTTTTTTTTTTTTTTTATACAGATTGGAAAAAGTGGTAATATTCCAGCAGGAACAACTGTTGACACCAACATCACACATCCATTTGAGTTTGATTTTTATCTCTGCAGTCATGCGGGTATTCAGGTAACATATAGCAAGAGATATGTGGAGACAGGTTACCCTCAAAGGAAAAAAAATTAAAAATAAGTGAATAGTAAATGTATTGGAATTTAGCTTGAAAATAATTAGCAACGGTAATCAAAATCTTGGATGTATTTTATGTCTACATGCGTGCAAATAAATTCTGAATTTCAGCTTGTAGGATGTAGGTACAGAGTGTTGGAGTATAACAGTAAAATATGCCTAAAACCACTACATAGTTAATTACAGATTTTAAAGGAACCTGAATGGTCCCTAAACAGCAGTGGTAACACCTTATAGAAGCAATAGAGAAGAAAAGCTGAAGCTTAACACAATCCTAGTTGTGTAATTTTTGTGTATGTATTCCCTATAAATGATGGACATAACATATCTCCTTTTGGGAGAGCTGTTTGAAAGAATGGCTCGTACTCTGAAGGATACGTTGTGATTATATGGATCTTAATGGATCTGCAGGTAGTCAGCTCAGGAGTAATAGTGTTTAATCTCATTACTTACCTGTATTTCTAGGTTAATTCATAGACATATTTTACATTTCTTAAAAGATAATGGAAAAGGCTATGTTGTGTAGATCTTAAGGGGCTAATATTGGAATCTTTTTTCCAAGTAGTAAATATTGATACATTTCTGTTCCCTCAAATATGTACTTGGGAATAAAGTAAAAAACTGGACAAAATTTTTCAGTTTACTTCTATTGTTAGAGACCATGTTTACATGTGAAGTAAGAGTTGACCCATCCTCTACTGAAAGCAGCCATTTTTGTTCAAACAAAATGGTACAATACAATTTCTATAATTGCATGCACAGTGGATGTATACACATTGCTCCCACAAGTTAGAAGATTAATTGGTTCCAGTTTGCCCATTACAAGCTAAAACGATTGTTGATTGAGCCCATAATACTATGAGAAACTGGTAATTGGCTCTGAAGCTCCCAAAATGTTGTTCTGAAAATACAGATTTTTAAAGAAAATTAAGCTGAGAACTAATAAAGATAAAGTAAGTCCTTACACTCAGAGCAGCAAGAAGAAGTCAATGGTTGTGTACAGTATACACAATGTACCGGATAAATAAAACCAAGCCACCGATGAACAATGAAGCCACACATATGGAAACTGTTAAATCAGCTGCACAGAACATGAATTAATGTACTGAATTTTAGTGATATCTTCATTCTGTTTAGTTGGTTCTTCCAGGCAATCACATGCCACAGATAGGTAGTATTGGAGGCATTATGTCGTGAATGTGGTTTCCACTTACAGTATCCCAAATGTTGAAACTATTGTATCCTGAGGCCATTAACTTAAGAGACCATTGTACCGATTTGTCTAGAACATTGGATAAAATACTGTAATACTGTGTCTCATAGTGTCTGCCTAGCTTTTAGTATAAAACTGACCCTACATAAATAGGTGTCCAATCTGTTTGGATTTCCAATCCTTGACATATATTCTTAACTTATAGCAAAGGTATGATAACCCAGTGCTTTTTTAGGTATTAATTGTATTCATTTTTTATTGTATCTAATAACCTTTGTTAAGTATATCTAGAATTGTGTATTAAGAACTACCACCATTTTGCAAACATTTTGTTATCCCTCTTCCCTTCTCCAGGGAACCAGCCGTCCCTCACACTACTATGTTCTTTGGGATGATAACCGATTCACAGCCGATGAGCTCCAGATCCTTACATACCAGCTGTGTCACACATATGTGCGCTGCACACGATCTGTATCTATTCCAGCTCCCGCATATTATGCTCGATTGGTTGCATTCAGAGCACGATATCACCTAGTAGACAAGGAACATGACAGGTGGGTGCAAGTGTTCACTATTTATTTCTCTGGCTCAAGAGGTAGGGTATAACACTTGGTTTTATCGAAAAAATGGTGTATGTGAGGTTCACAAATAAAACAGTTTCTCATTCAGATGCATTATATTTTGTGAACAATGTATGTGACAATGTTCCTATTGTAAGAGGGTTGATCAGAGTTCCTCATAAAAATGGCCTTTCTAAATCATGTAAAATTGGAATCCATTTATAGAACATCCTAAAATGTTAATAAACAATAATTCTGATCTGAGCTGTCAACCTAAAACTGTTACTATCTTATAAAGTACTAAATTACTGATATTAGTAACAAAAAAGTGTGCAGTTTTGGATAACATTCCTTACCTTGGTATAACCAACCTGAAAACACTTATTATTTGGACATATAAACCCATGCCCTCTACCAGTAATAATGCATATGGATAATTACAAGTATAATCGTTGCAGAAAATTTCTTTGCCAATTAAGTTAATTGGATTCTTAAAAACCATATTTACACGATGTAGAAAAGCCTGCACATTTTGAAGCATACTGTAACATTGTGTTCTTCCCGGTTATAATTTTTTGTTGCTGAAAGGCAGAGGATCCAACCTATGGTACTGTATTAAGCTAAATTTTCATGAAAGCCCATATTTATAACATGCAAAATTTAAATATGGATTTTTTCCATAGCATTCAAACCTAACCCAATATTGCCAAAGCATTAGTTATAGAATAACACCAGTTTAGAAGGTTCCAGCGTTTCATATACTCAAGTGAATGAAACCAAGAAAGTGAAGCCTGAGTTGGTCTCATAGGAGGACATGTATGCACGGTGCTGCGCCAGTCTTTTCAACCTGTTCGCATTACTGAAAAGGCTGCTGAACGCCATTATCAGGCACGTTACAGAGCGCAAGGGGCATTTTACAATGCGCCTGCTTTCGAGGGGCGCACTAGAACCGTACAAAGCTATAAATCTATAGCTTCGCCATGGCAATTCTAAGTACATTACTGGAACAGGTAGAGCACTTTCAAAGTGGTATACCTGAGCCAGAATTGTCGTGTTACCGTTGTAGAGCGGGTTCATAAATCAGGCGCATTCTATGCTATTATAATGCGCATGAAATTTGGTGTTAAAACATATGTGGCCCATATTGTTTTGTGTTTTTATGCATGTTTTTTGTTATAATAATTCTGTGAGTATGTTAGACATTGGAATCATTTTACAACCTTGTCTAATGGTTTTATACTATTGGAGCTGGTGGTCTACTTTCAGTTACCATGTGGAGGGAAGACAATGGATTACTGTCACAGTCTACTAGGAGAAGACTGACGACATGCTGGCTATGAAATCGCTAATATATCATTCTTCTTCTATATGAGCTCTTTTCACCAGTGGAACTGGTGTATATCCCACTAAAACTGGAATATAGATTTTGATTTGCAGAGTCTGAGAGGGTGAAGCATGTCTCAGAGAGAATAGTAAAGTTGATCTTTGAGGAGGCCACCATAAAGGTCATGGTGACTTTTATAAGCCATGCAGTGCTCCATAGGAAAATACTACATGGAAATAAGCTGAAGGGAGGAGATCTAGGAGCCGGCACCTCCTGTTGGAGTCTTCCTTAAAGTCACACCAGGCCCATTAAAGAGTCTTGAAATATAACTAGAAACTTAGAGAATCTAAATACTTATGCACTGCCCCCTCAAACTCTACACTAAACATATTCCATTATATTAGTTTTATTTGGAGTGTTACTTTAAATATGAATGGAACAACTCATCAGTGTAAAATTGATTTTGACCGATGAGAAGTTTTAGGAAAAACGAAGCTTTCATAGGAGAACATCTGTAAATATTCTTCATATGTGAGTCTCAAGATCTGTTTCATGTGATATATTTCCATGTCTCTTGCAGTGGAGAAGGCAGCCACATTTCTGGACAAAGCAATGGAAGAGATCCACAGGCCTTAGCTAAGGCAGTACAAGTTCACCAAGACACTTTGCGTACCATGTATTTTGCCTGACAACGTGTCACATAGCTTTCCTAGGGAAATATATCTACATGTGACTTGTTTGCCACATCCCGTACCTCATTGGCTCATAAGAGTTGTTTTCTGGGATCTTGAGCCTTACAAAAGAAAGGTACCTCATAATAGACTGACAAACCTAGTGAGGTCCTGTGTGTGCAACGTGGGGATCACATTGGACAATGATCACTTTTTTTTTTTTTTCCTTTGCATGTTGTGGAAATGTAAGAGAGCACCACTTCAGCAGGTCTCCTCTGATTGCCACGGCAAATTTCTTAATGACTTGAAATGCAATACTGCAGGCAGAAAACAAGCTGAGCCCCTTGCTCCAGTGGAATGGACTGAATGAGCACTGCAAAAAATGTATGAAAAGAGCTACAAATAAAGACACAGTTATGAGCCTTAAACAAAAGAAAAATTCTGATTTAAAAACCCCCCAACAATCTACGAGGTAAAACATGAGCATCGAAGATCTCCCTTGACAACACTCCTTTATCATGTGTTCCACACAAGACATTCTCATCTTTGGAACCGAACCAGCACAAGAACTTGGCTTGCTCATCTGTCTTCAGGTCGTCCGATAGTTCTGTTATGTACAAACGCAAGTCCTGGAATACTTTGCATTGAGAATGTCTGTAGGAAATCCGACCTATCATAATTATAGACTGTTGGTATTTTTTCACCTGCCGCAACAAATTGAGTACTTGCCACTTTTGCCCTGGAATCCACTGGTGCCATATGATTGTCTTATAACAAGGCAGAATGGAGCTGGGTTATTCAAAGCAATAGAGTGTTCTTATCCAATGATGACCTGACTCCTGCGTGCCTTCATATCCTGGAACCGTTTGATGTATTTGAACAATTCAAATACTGTCACATCACTAATTTTAGTTGGTAGCGATAAAAGACAATTGTGCAAAGTGCCTTGAACCCTTAAAGTGCTAGACAAGTAGAACATAATCCTGCTTTTGCAGCTCTGCTGAGTGTACATGGTGGCACTAGGAGCACCAGCTCATTGTCGAGAATTTGGCTAGAGCTGTGTCCATCAGTCTTTGCGCAATTGCTACGAGATGGCGTTTGCTGTATGTAGTGGCTCTGCCCAGTTCTTGTATCATAAACTTGTATTGGCTTTTCTGAAGAGATCCTTAACTACACCTCCTGCCTTTCCTGGGTTCAGGAATATTTCACTTTGTATGAAAATGCTAAAAACAAGTTTGTTGTCATTGAAATGGCAATGCTGCTGACAGTAATTCTTCAAGGAAAAAAGTATTGGAAACATCCTAAAGCAGATTCTGTATCTATACAGAAGAGGAGCACTATGATTTTGTAACTGTGCTGTGGAATAAGGTCACTACAAGAGAGCAAACTAAGTTGGCAAGAAAAATTATACTCCGACTTGGCTTGCCACGTAAATGGTTCTTTGCTCCAACTGAGATTTAGGAGTTTACACAGGTGGAGATTCCCTCTCAACGTGCAGAACATTGCATAGACTCATGATATGAAATCACTGTACACATCCATAAAATGTGGAAACTGCATCTCCAGGACAGATTCATCAAAATAAGTGGAGTTCTCAGACTAATCTTTTGATGCATTGTTATACTTTTTAACCAATACACGGGTATCCTACCTACTGGAAACGCAGCTCTGTTTTGGTGCCACTGTAAAAAAAAAATATTAGGCAACAGTATTATGAATAGTTCCCTAATATGTTATAGTTAATATAACTATAAGAAAAATTCATTACTGAATCGAAGGTTGCCATTTCATGCAGACAGCATTTTCAGGGTTTGTGGCCCTGTAGGTTTATTAATGGGATCTCTTCTGCTCATGTAGGTACCAGAATGGCTGATAATACCATATCCTAATTTAAATTGAAAAATGGCTGC
Source organism: Phyllomedusa bahiana (assembly GCA_025379985.1). Lineage (NCBI taxonomy): Eukaryota > Metazoa > Chordata > Amphibia > Anura > Hylidae > Phyllomedusa > Phyllomedusa bahiana. The sequence goes on along the minus strand of JAODAL010041475.1, from coordinate 15,450 downwards.
AAACTAGAGCTAATGTTAAGAGGATCTGTCATCATGGCAAACTAGTCAGTTAGGGCCTCTAGTGGGTGCAGTAGTATGCACAATCCCCCTTTTTAAGTCTTGATTGGGACACCTGAAACAAAACATATACTGTATGCAAAGCAGCAAGCCACTGTTTTCCGATTTGGCTTACGGGAATCTCCTTACAGGTTTCTTTGCACTTTTTTTTGTTTTTTTGTATTGTGGTGGTTGTAAATTGATCCATTTTAGCCACATAGCCTAGATAGGTGTGCTGGTTTGCTTACAGTGCTTGCTTACCTTTAGTCCCCATTCAGTAAGTATTATTACACCCACTAATCTTGTGATCCATCATCTATTGACCATTTTAGTGACAAATCCTCTATAATATTGCCACTTGTACACTGTTTTTCCCAATTCCTCTCATTTTTAATTTAGCCAATTCTATTCGGCATGGAGGTAACATGTCATGTGTAAAGAGGATATATGAACTCAGTTACAGCCTTTTATATATGTCCATCTCGACAGCTGACCATTGTTTTCTAGTCCTGCATTCCTGGAACAAAGTTAAGACGTTTTTAGGGGGTTATAATAGAACAATGTATTGCTATTGGAGCACTATGGAGTATTTCTAAGAGGTATTATTTTTTTTTTTTTTTTTTTTTTTTTAGGGTGCCCCGCTTAAGGGTGCATTTGATAATATCTTCAATGACAGCTAGCCCTATAAAATAAGGGGTTTTTCTTTTATAATGAGGGTGCTTTGGGATTACAATGCCTAAACAATCCCTGCACAATGTATTCAAAGAATAGGTGCTGTTTTTGTGTATAATGTTTGGATGAACTAATTTCCCATTGGCTTACATATTGGTAATGGAAAAGAACGTAATTACTGTATTTTGTTTTGGACTAGAAGATTCCTTTATTTGCTGAAAGACAATAATGTGCCATGGAATTCCACAAGCCTAATTTCGGTAACTTGTGAGAACTTTAGGAGCGAAGGCTTTTGATTACTTAGTGCTGGAGAGTTTGAATACTGGCAGATTTGCATTGATGGAATTATCGATGAAACCTGAATGACATGCTTTACTTTTATTCCAACTCAACTTATGTATGTGAATCTTCTAGTCTACGAAATACAGTAAATGCCATAGTAGCTTATTTTATAAAAAAAAAAAAAATAGCATTGTTAATATAATGAAATTATATTTTTTGTCACTATTTATTTTTAGTTAGATTTCTAGACCTTATACCTTGTGGTGTATAGGTGGCCTTGATATCTGAAAGTTCTAATAAATTTACTTATTTCCTGTAGATAAATTCAGATTACGAATGCATTAATGACTGAGCAGTATTCAGAGAACGTGCGGTATTGTTTGCTGGGCTATATTATTCCATAGCACATAAAGATGCTAGGTTACACTGTAAGGTTTTATAAAGTGGCTAGCCTCACATTTATAAAGGAGTCATGTTTTCGACAGTGTTCTGTCAATTTGTACGTGACCTTTTTTTTTTAGTTTCTGGTGTATGGATGTATATGAATTGGGGGTGAAGAAGGTGTATGACTGGTCTGGTGTAGGTAAGAAGGTACTTGCTATGGAGGATATGTTAAATGAATTAAGAGCTTGTTTTCATAGTTACTAGGAAAATTGTGCTTTCACTGTTAAGAATATCTCATTATGCTAAATTCTGAAGGAAGCTAGAGGGCAGCATGTAAATAAGGATCTCAAGAGCGATAATATTGTTCTCTGCACCAGCTCACAGCCAATGCGCGACAAGTGTACCATTTCTGTAGACTACTTGTGCCATGCAAGTTCTGCAACACCCTTATTTGAATTTATTCATTCATATTACACCCATATCTGTATATGAAATCTTTATTAAAAAGTTCACATGCATATCATGATCATATCAGTTCTACTGTACCATTCTGTGCAAAAGCTGCTTTTCCATCTTTTTTTATGCAATGGTGACATCTGTCTTGCTCCTAAACTCACCTAAGTGATCTGGATTTTCAGCTTTTGCCTTTCTAATTACCTATTCACCAGAACCTTTACGGCAGTTGATATCTCTGATAGTGTTTCCTTTATGACAACTTATCGAGTGATTGTTGGGGCAGAGACTATAGAAAGTGAGCTCAGCCACCAATAAAAGGACAAAGATTGGTTTAAACGTGTTGTCCAGGTTATACTTTTTATTAAAAAAAAAAAAGATACTGTTGCCCTCATAAAATAAAAAAAAATACATATCTTGCACCTTACTGCCATTCTAGCATTGCAGGTACCGGCAGCATCTCCTGTGTACATCCATCTGTGTGGTTAGCTCGTGACTGCTGCAGCAGTCTCATACCAATGCTTTAACATTACTGAATGTGAGCCATTCACTTCCTGAAAATGATGTCTAGGCTTTGGGACGTGACTGCTGCAGGCACTAATTCACTGTAGTGGTCACAGTCGGGGTGTAAGCTGGAGTCTGGGAGACACTGCCGGCAGCTGCAGAGCTGGCATGGTGGTGAGTGGCGAGGCGCGTATGTATTTTTTTCAGTTTATTAGAGCAACAGTTGCATTAACATTATTGAAATATTACATGGACAACCCCTTTAAATGATTTAATGGCTTACCAACCATATAACTAAGATTCAAGAGCCACTGAAGTCTTGAATATAAGAGTATCTGCAGTTAGTTGATTTTCTTACTTGTCAAAGAACACCTTCCATACAGTGCACCAGCAGGTACAGGTTGATTTATGCTGGAAATGCATACATTTTATGAAGTGAGCTGAAGGGAATTTGTTGGGTCAGAAACATTATCGAATAATTGCACAGATACTTCCCAAGTGGATTTTAGTTTGTAAAGTTCACATGCATATTAAAATCATGTTCACTGATCATATCCGTTCTACACCTGTTCACATGGCATGTTGGATCCGTTTTTGGATATGAAAAACGCATTCAAAAGCGCTGCGTAAATCGTATCCCACACGTGGTGCATGTTTGGATGCATCTTTGCTGCAGTAGAAACGCACCCTATAGTTTTAAATAGGTGTCTGCTGCGTCAAACGGTACAAGAATTGACATGAGAATTCTTTGAATGGATCCGAAAGACTCATCACACAGACGCAAGTAAAACACACATCGGCAATCGCTCCTCTGAATGCCGATGTGTGTTTTATATTGAAAGCAAGGTAAAATCACACTGCACATTGTTATATGCGGGTTTGGGTCCGTTTAGGGTTCGAAATGCGGATCCAAACGCGCATCTATAAACGGATCCAACACGCCGTGTGAACATACCCTAATAGTTAAATATCGTTTCAAAGGTGAACATGGTTTTATATTTTGACAGCAAGCTGTTTCCACTTCAGAGGCTGGCACTGTAATCTTTAACTACCCAAGCCACATTTTAATACATAAGAAAGTGTTAACTATTTGACTAGAGGATTCGAGTGATGAGCTTAAAGTGTAAAAGCCTTTTAGGTTGACCATAGACCTAAGATCACTGCAGCCAGTCTTCTCAAGTCCACATAAACTGTGGATGTCACATTGTTTTAGGTAAATTTTACCAAGCTGTCGTATGTATGCATGAGAAGCTATACTATTCCTTACCACCACATGACTTGTATCCTGCATTTATCAGCAGTTTTATTTCTCTGCAGGCTCAGTTTCTAATTATCAGTTTTCTTCCAGCTCAATAGCACCAGAAGCAGCATCTCTGTGTGTCTGCGCCTTACACTCTCTCGAACTGCTCCTTTCTCCCCTTCCCTTTTTCATAGACTTCTATAGACAGAGGCTATAACTTAAAATAACACTAAACTGATGATCGGTCTTTATCTCTCTTCTTTAGCAGGATTTTGCCACTGCGTTGGGAAGAGATGACAATTGTAGGAGACAGGTTTGGATAGGTGTGGGGGGGAATGTCTGATAAGTGGAAGGAGATATTTCTCTGTAATACAATATATTACAGGGTGTCTTATATTGACTTGTACTCTTGAGTTATGAAAAATAGACTACATTGGATGTGCAAGCAGAAATACAATGTCTATGGTCAACTTTAATCAGTGTATATATTTGATCAGATCCTACTTTATATACTACTACTACATTTACACTGTGATCTGTAGAATTCCTTATTATAATTACATACGAGTAATGCCCAGAGCTACAGATCTAACTTTAGCTGGGGTCTAAAAATTTCAGTTACTGCATACGCACCGCTCATTTCCTATGACTAGAGTAATTTTTTAAACGGGCCAAATGTATGGTGATGCAAATCCATTTTGCAAATTTTTCTTTGGAATGCTTAAGACCACATCTTGAAATTGGAAATTAAAATTTGTATACAAATCACATTTAAAGTGACACTAACCACATTGGTTCTATGTGCAACAAGGTTAAAAAATTGTGCCTATGTTCAAAGACCTTTCTGTTTGGAAGCTAAACAAATGGTTAATACACTCATGCACTGATATGAAAGTGCTATAGATGTGTTTGGTGAGGTGTTCATATTGGCCTATAATGACCATTTTACCAGTACACAAAATACACATTGGTTTAATGATTTATAAAGCCGAAAAATGCAGGCCAAGTGTGCATGTTGCTGAGTGTTTTGTGCTAGCTTTTGTACGAGTTTGGGCAGAATGAGTTTTGGATGATTGAAAAGTTGTATTTCTGGCGAGTTTCCAATGCAGTGTTAGAAACCGTATCCACTCACCTCTTTCATATATTTGTTAATGGAAATAGATGTATCTTTTACATAGGAAATTCCATGTGTTCTGTCACTAGAAAATAAACACCTTATTAATTACACTAAAAAAGACAGCACACTGCAGACAGCAAGGTTAATTCCATTACTACTATATCAAGTACACTTAGTTTCTTAGTGGACTTTTTGATCCAACTTTGGGAGCTCATCTACCAATGGCAAGGTGTGTTAGATATAGTAGTATTGCAGTGTAAAATTAATATGATCAACACTCACACCTTGCACTTTGCTTTTTTTTGTGTTTGCAGTTGTATTGCAGTCATGGCAGGTATACCATTACAATTTATTTTATATTGTTTGGAGGTTCTGATCACATTTTTTTTTCTTTTACCTTTTTAGATACATAATTGGCACTTTTAGATTATACAGTAAGTGACTATTTACTAAATGAGGGAGAGGGATCTGATGTCAGTTCAAGTCTGTATCCTTATCAATTTATTGAAAACCTGCATAGTCTGTGTGGCAGCAGTTTGACAGCATGCAGTTGCAAATGATGATCTCTATCAGTAAAGGGGCCTGACAGTGACCATTTTATTGAAGGCAAGAATAAATTGGTTCCAGCACTGAATTTATATAATATTAAACGCTAACATTTTCCTGTATTATGCTACTCCCGCATAAAAACTGGTTAAGGTAACAGAAATCTGCCTTTTAACACTGACCAACCTGTATGATATATGTTCTAAGACAGGAATGAGGTGGGTTTTTTTGTGTTTAGATTTTCTGTTTTTTTTTTAATCTAATTGCCATTCAGTCCTACCTGCACTGAACCTGGCCGTGGTTAGAGTCCTCTGTTTTACACTAGGCAAAGAATCCTTATACTAAAGCTGGTTACTCTACATAGTGTAATGTAAAATAATTTTGAAAGCTTTGTGTAAATGGAATTTATTTACTCAAAGCAGCCTCCAAAGTAATAGCTAGCTTTAAGCCCACCAGCAGTGCTGAAAACCTATTGGGAGATCACCCCTTTCATAGAAACATGAAAAATTCTTGTAGCTTGTTCCCTCCTACAGTATATGCCAGTCGTGTTTGCTGCATACTTTTTATAGGCCTGTAATGTCATTTATTGGGCAGTTGTTGCTCATTTTTTTTAGGAGCTCTAATCCTAAAGTCTATCCTTTTTTGATTTTCAATGTTGTATAAAACTATTAGGCTAGATGGATGAATACTTTTTCTCCCATACCTCCAATAATAAAATCCCTCCCTATTTAGGTATATGTGTGAGAACGTTGCTGCCTAAATTTAGATAAGGATAGATTTGTGGCCCTTCGAAGTCAGGCCTTGGGAATTTAAAGTGTGTAGCCAAGTTAAAGGGAAACTGTCATATAGTTTATGCCCCCCTTTCTGAGGACAGCAGAAGCTAGTGACAGACCTGCTGTTTTCAGTGCTGTGTCCCTTATTCTGCAAGATGCTGTAGTCTTAGAATATTTAATGGTCAAATCTTATTCATGAGCATGTTAGCCCTGCCCACCAAAGGCTAGCCCCGCCCACCTGACAGTTATTCACTTGTTTCTACCTATTCAAAGTAATAGATTTAAGAAAAAACCGCAGCACAACTATGGTATAATTCAAAAAAACAAAAAACGTTTATTCCCACATGCAGCAAATAAACGTTTTTCGTTTTTTTGAATTATACCATAGTTGTGCTGCGGTTTTTTCTTAAATCTAGCTCTTTTGAGCTCTTGGCCGAGCTCTTTTTTCCGCTGGCACCCCGCTTTTTTAACCATCATTGGATGTGCTGCTTGTTTTCTGTGGATATTCAAAGTAATAGGTTTATCAGTTGTGAGGTGGGCGGGGCTAGCCTCACAACCGGACTCTTTTCATGACTCTTTTCTGGCTGAAAACTGCAGATTTGAGCGTTAAAAACTCTAAAACTACAGCATCTTACAGAATAAGGGACACAGAGCTGGAAACAGCATGTCTGTCACTAGCTTGTGCTGTCCTCAGCAAGGGGGGGCATAAACTGTGACAGGTTCTCTTTAACTCTGTTTGCGGGGTAAGATTCATGATATTTGTTCCTTGAAAGTAGACATTGTAGCCAACATTGTAGAATTATCATGTGTAGTTGGTGCCTGTACCTACCATTGGGCATAATGGGCCACATGTGTGAACCTGTTTAGGTCTAAAACTCACTTTTTTGCCTATAGGTTACTATGGGCAAAAGAGTGAGTTTTAGACCTAAACAGTTTCATACATGTCGCCCAATGTGTCCATATTGGGTCTTTGTTGCCTGTGTTGCATCGTATGGACCATTTTTTTTTTTTTTTTTAGAAGTCACCAATTTTAAGATTTCTGCTTGCTGTCATTGAATTTCCATAGTCTTGTTTACATTTCATTTCTATAATTGATTTTTAATTATAAACCGTGAACAAGCCACTTAAGCTATGTTTTAATTAAACATAATTTGAAAAACGAATCTTCTGCCTATAATCTAGTGTTCCGATGCCCATTACAGAATGTGGAGATACACGGACTGTGCCCTCCATGCTTCTGGATTCTGAGTAATGGAACTTGCCATAACAACAAACTGCCTCTGCCAAAATGACTCACTCCAATTAAATCTCTGACCGCTCCCATTTATTTTTTTTAACTTCTTTGCAAGCAGCAATGTTAGTAACCTGAGGGGTTAACACCCTGCAAGAGAGACTCAAAACACAAACATAGGAGCACTTGTATCGTTCTGGGTGTGCTACAAAGGACAGACTATAGAATAAATTTAGAGGAAAAGGCTTTGGGAGCTATGATCAAAGGTTCGGGCATTGAATTATTATACCTTAAATGGTTTTAAAGAAGTTTTTTATAATCTAATCCTTTTCCTAAGTAGTACAGAAAAATGCACTTGTTTCTCCTCATTATTCCTTATTACCGAATGGTCTTTGCGTGTTCGTAGATACATGCGTTCTACCCCCATTCTTATTTCTCTTTGATACAAATGTTTTCTCCATAATTGAGAATCAGAAAGAGTCAGTTGATGGTATTAGCTTACAATACAATGTATGAGAGATCAGAAGCAGATGTTCCAGCAATCCTCGGGATAAGACCGCTGATGTGTTTTAGGCTGTCAGCCCTTTATCTTGTTGGCTGTGACGAAGGGTTGCATCACAGCCTGAAACGCATCAGAGTTTTGTGTCTTGAACTTGTGGTCATCTAAATGGTTATTTGTGACACATTGCTCACTGTATAATTTGTGTATAATAAAGCAGTAGAAGTGGCCCTTTCTTTCAATATTAGGTATTCTTCCTTTAATTAACATGCAGTGCCAGGACCACATTTTATGGTTCTTCCCATGAACTTGGACATTGTTCTTTTCTGCTTCTCCATTAGCTTTCAACACATCTGCAGTTTATCATATGGGCAAACCTTACTATATTAGAAATCCTGATGGTTTCATTATAGAAACCTGTCACATTGAACCAGCTTTCTGATTTACAAGCATCAAGTTATAAAGCACAAATAGCTGAGCACATTGCTCTATAGTTTTGTGGGGAAAGATTCAGCAGAACTTGTAACTTGTTCATTTAACTTATTCTTATTGTGAGTTAAAGGGGTGTTTCCATTTCATTGATGAGCTTTAAAAATGTAGGCAATGGTAAATAAAAACTTAACAAATACATTGCTTTTCTTATTTTGCTTATCTTCAGAGTTAGCAGCAGATTATTTGGTCTCCTGCTTTTGCACACAAGCTTCCCTGGTTTCCTGCCACCCCTCTCGGTTCCAATAAACTGCAGCAGTGACCGGGAGGGTTACATCACTCCCTGCTCTGTTCCTTATTTAAAAGAAGGGAGCTAGTTTACATTACTTACTGACAAGCTTTAACCCTTGCTGTTTATAAACCTCTTTCACTAACGTCACTGTTACAAGATCAGCTAGGAAAAGGAGAGTTGATGTGCCAATCCCTGCCATGTAACCAACCACAGCCTAACCAGGAAGTTTGAGTCTGAAGCTGGCTGTTGGTCTGTAAAATAGCAACCCCTATAATGAGTCCAGTGGACGGTCTTATCAGTGACTGACAGGTTTCTCTATACGCACACTCATACTTGGAGGGCTGTCAGTTACTGATTGGACCACCTACTGGACTTGTTAATCCTGACTAAGCATTCAGTTAAATGAATAAATTCAAAATGTTGCTGAATCTTTACCCACAAAACTGTAAATCAATCTGCTCAGTTCATCCAGCTCTATTACATCCGGTCCACAGATCAGATTGCATTTTTAGTGTGACAGGTAACAGTTTCTGATGATTAGTATCCTGAATAAGGGAACTTAAAGTTGCAGTGTGAGTGTAGAGCATGTGATTGATTCTGAAACACTGGATGTGCCATCTTTTTTTTAGAGGTTTCCAAGGAATTTCCTTATTTTTTGATCATCAGAAGGGCATGTAGGTACCCAAATGAACTTCTGTGGTGTAGTATGTATACTACATGATAAAGGCAAATAATTTGTTAATCATATGTCTCAGATTCATGCTAAAATTTGGAGTCTCAAGTATCAAATAAGACATCCGTTTCCTAATGCACAGATAAGAGCAGCCAACAATATGGACTACAGTTGGTCCATGCTGCTCATTATAAGCAACATCCACTAATCAATTTTTTTTTTTTAAAAAAAAAAATCTTTTTGCAGAGATGCAGTTCAGTAGTTGCAACATTGCTGGAGGTACACTTTAAAGCCCAGCTCTTCTTAAAACCTACATCTAAACAACAAGTCTGGAATTATCAGTAGTATAGCAAGCAGTGACCTCTCGTATAAAAGGATATGAGCACGTCCTCTGTCCCTTATTTATATATTTTGTCGAATACAGAACAAGTCGATGATGAAAATATACAAAAGGAAGACAAACTGGAATTAAGACCATGTAAACGCACCATAATGTATATGAAGCTAAGGTTGCTGTGCTGAAACAACTTATTACAAACTGCAAGTAGTTTCCACAATATGTTTAATTTACCCAGTAAAGTAAATATTCTTGTTTAGGTGACTTCAGATCTGTATAGTAAAAAAAAAAATTACCTTCTAAAGATCTCTGCAGTCCTCCTTTTCATTAACTATTTGTGGTCATATTTCTCCTAAAATTGCTTGGTTCAGCCTTATTGACTTCTGAGAGATTTGTTTTCCCTTCTGTTTTTTTTCTTACTAAAAATGGGGAACAGAAGTTTGGAAAGAAAAAGTTTGTAAGTCTGTCCCTTTATTTCCCCCTGCCGAGAAATGTCTCTCCTAGATTAAAGGATAAAACCTGAATGGGAGGTCAGATCTGTGTGATGCTACTCTGAGTTAGGACCAAAACATAAGTTTGCGATGACTTAGGGAGACTTAAATAACAGTGAGAGGGAATGGACCGCATCCTCCAAGTAAGTGCAGAGCCTGCATCTTCTTGTGGGTTGGAAAATACTTTGCATTCCACTGCAGGAAATCAGTAATATTCCACAAAGACCATTTCCAGCCACATGAGCTCACTTAACAATACTGCCTTGTAAAGACTGCTGTCATGCCCACAAGGGAGGATATACTGACACTTTTTCATCCAGCTGATTTTGCTAGTACTTCCCACTACAAACTGTGCTTAAAGGGCTGAAAACCAGAAAGTGACACACAATTACTTACATAGATAGATACAAGTTTTGTATACAAGTTTGCGTGTGTGTGTGTGTGTGTGTATATATATTTATGTATATATATATATATATATATATATATCACTTGTGCTATGCTGTCGATTACCTTTTCCACCAATACTTTATTGTTTAACTTGTTAGGCCTTTGCTTGCTTCTATTTGAAGGCCTTCTTTGACCACACTGCACCTTTATGCTGTTAAAGTGACTGGACAATGAAAACTTTAACCTAAAAAAGTTCACCCACACTTTACCAGCTTCAAATGAGTTGGGATACTTAGTATACGTAATGTTATTGACCTGGGGGCAGTCCTCTTCAGGCCACATTTACAAACTTGTGTTGTAAAAGAGATGGAATATCCTTTTAGGATTTTTTTTCAATGCTATTTTTGTATACAGCTTAATTTTTTATGTTGATCATTACACAGCCATGATGGACGTACTTCTGGTCTACCATGACCCGCTTTGGTTTGAGTAAACCGGGACATATGACCTATTGTCTAAAGGTTAGTGCGACGAGAAGTTTTTGTCACTTACATATGCCTTTGCCAGGGAAATAAGGTTACTGTAGCTCAGCAGAGTCATTGTAAGAAAACATTATGAAGAAAAAAAGTATAAATGATGTCTTATGGGGGCTGGGCATCTTTAACAGTGTACAAAATCTAACAGAAACGTGGTATTATATTTTTAGTATTTTGGAGTCAATTTGCACTTGTCTGCCAACTCGTATGTTTGCATCTACTTGTTGCTGTAAATTAGTTACAATTTCTGAAATGCATGTTCATGATCTAGTCATAAGAAGACAATATTAGAGACAACAGATACATGTTGCATTTGTTTATCTTGGATGTTTATATTTTGCTATGGTTTGTTGAGATTGTACAATAAGTATATTTGTGTAATAATTGAAGAGATCGTAGATGCCCATTAGGATCTTTGTGATTCCCTGCACTATAGGGCACTGTCAAAGCACCTGTCATGATGCTGCAAGGCTAGTGTTAACAAATCTGCATGTAGTTCAGCAGGTGTAGAGTTCGTAAAGGATTATTTTCAGGAAAATATGTAACTACATATGTTTAAACATTCCAATGTATGTTCACACCAAGCCCTGGATTTGCTGCCTTCTTAAAGGGGATTCGTTGTAAATGGGAACGGGCCACGTGGTTCTGCAAGAATTTGTGTATTTGCCAAAATAGCCTCTTAAAGGAGTTGTCTCCCTACAGAGTTTCATAGGCTGCATGAATGAAATACTCTGTCACTTACTGGTTCAGACTGACTGAAATTTGCATAAACTCCATGGTGTATCCAGCCCTGTGTTTTCAGTTGCTAATTAGATCAGATTAACTCAGAAGCTCCTGAAACTACTAACAGGACTTTTTATCTGATCCCTCAAACAAAAGCCCTAATTACAGTGCTGTTTACTTGAGATAAATCAAGCTTTTTACTGCCCAGCAGCACAGAGGCTGCTGTGACCTGTGTGATGATGTCACTCACTGCTATCACATAGAACAAACAGCAGGGGGGAGAGATATACACAGGTCGGTTACTGAGGGAACTGAAATAGCCAGGGAGGTCATAAATTCACTTGTATCTCCTTAAGGAAAACAGATGAACAAAGCAATATATTTGGAAAATGTCTTTATTTTGTGTTCCCTACAATTTGAAAGCTATTCTTTGTAGCGAGACAACCCCTTTAATGCTAAGAAAATATACTGTTTTTTCTTTAAGTTGCCAACAACGAAAAATTCTGTGGTCATAATCTATCTTTATAAAGGTTGACGCTCTTTTTCTTTTTTACAGTGCTCCAATTTCCTTGTTTCATTTCATATAAAGCATAAAGTTAAATGATACCTTCCTGAAAATCTGAAGCCACCACTAGGGGGATCGCATGAGATTACTGTATAATGATTTATCAATTAAACTGCATAATACATCTGTATGCAGTAGGCACAATTTTAGTATTAAAAATTGTATTGAATAATGAACATTTATTGTGTGTGTGTGTGGGGGGGGGGGGGGTTGCGTATTAAAATGGATGATAAAAAAAGCAAATTAACTAGAAGGGAAAATGGCAGCGATATTCTACTGTTAAGACCGTAATACATATTACAGTATGGCAGCAGCTTCTGGCTCAGGAGTACCATGTTTAAGCTGTGAAATGATTGGGGTACATTTTTTTTTTGTTCAATAAGTGGTTGTGCACTCTATAATAACAATAAGAAAATGAAGAGCTGTCAGCCTGAGCTTTTATAGAAATGACTATAAAATGTGTAGACATTGAACAATCAGTCAGAACTGCTAGTATCAGGTTATAGAATAGGAGAAGATGAGTTAACTGAAAGTTTTATGTGGAAAGCGTAACTTGTATTTTATTCGTCATGCTTGCTGTGTGTTCAGGAGTCCACTTGGCGTTCCTACTCGGTGACTGATAGCTGGTTGCTGGTCACCGAGTAGGACCACCCACTAGACTCTTAAGCTCAAAATGAGCAGCGTTCCCACTATAAATGAATCGTCTCCTTTCCTCCTACTCTTTAACATGATGCAGATTGGACTACATTTTCATGGTGATAGGTTTCCTTTTAAAGCTCAGTTCTTGCTAATATAGATGATCAATTCACTGCCAACTGAATTTCCATTATTTCCTTTTACAAATCCATAATTAACATATGGATCCTTTATTTTTTTATGTGAGAAATGAGGTTATATAAAAAGAAATTTACTGGTCTGTGAAGAGTCTTTAGTTCCACTTATCTACACTTACTAGTGTTTTAGGAACCATTTTCCCCTCCCTTTGGGAATGTTTCCCTTTATGGCTTTCCTTCCATTTTTAAGTTTTGGAGTTGAACCATGTGGTGCTGCACCTGAAGCAATAATGACCAGCATGACTATGTTGCACTAAATTTCTTTGCATTGTGTTTCACTATTTGATGTAAATGCTTGATGACACAAATACGGGTCCATTTTCTGTTCATTTTTTTTCCTAACCAAGGGCAGTGACCAAAATAGATCACCGAAACTATAAATCTAATGTTGAGTTTTGAATTATTTTTCATCATCCCCTGGCAATGATCTATAATTTTGGTTGGGAAATAATACTTGTAAATGATGCAGTCAGGTAAATAAATTGTGCTCCACATATAACTGCACACATTCAGGACAGCTATGGTTCATAAATGTAACCAGTTTAATCACTTTGACTATGAACACTTAATACTTGGTTTACTGATATGTGGGGCAGGATCATGTTCACCCTGGCATCCCCCTGGTGTTCTGTGTTTCTGGCCATCAATGCATGTAAGTGTGAACAGATACTGAAGTTGTCTGTGTGGAAGTGGGATTAAGGAACAATTCATTACCATGTATTATCTACATGTGTAACTGATAATATTATATGGTAATCCAAAATATGTGGTGGAAGTGTAGGAGTGTCTGCAGCTGGATGAGCATATTTTGCAGTGTTTCTACTTATTATATATTCCATGTATCCAAGCAAATTAGCATAGTAAAAAGATTATGAATTCTTTTAGTGTTAGTATATATTACATATTGACCATGCACGTTATATGAATTAATCAGATAGGAATTTCAACTTTACCACCAGGTAACCCTGGCTTTACCCCATCTTCATTCAGTAGTTTATGTTGAGCTGTCATAGGTTTAATGCCTCTGAGGCTACATGCAACCAAGTCCACCAGATAACCCTATTGTAGATTCTGGTGCTGCACTCCAAGTAGGTTTGGGTCCCAAGGGAAAAAAATTTGGATCTCTGGTACTTAAAAGGGGAATCAACTGCACACCTATTTTTTGCAGACAACAGTTGAATTTATTCCTGGGGTATGTTCACACAGCGTATTTGAGGGCCGTATTTGGGGGTGTAATTGCCCTGCAATATGCCCAAAGTACGGCGTGTAAATAGGGTAATTCATAGCTCTTATTGAGAGCTATTATTACCTGCTATTTTCCCCAGTGAAAGTAAATGGGGTTCAGGCCAGAACGTACTTCTAAAACACCCGCCGTATAGCGGCTCACACAGTACGTGCTGCTAAATGCGGTGTGAGCATACCCTTACATGCACAAATTTACATGTTCCATCAATATTGTGAAGGATGGGCTTGCTGACCAAATAGTTCTTGACTTTCTTTTTAAAGACCTTTGTAAGTGGGACAACTGGGTAAATTTGGTTAAAGAGGGCAATAGTTTGCAAAAAAGAGATGGAGAGGATTCCAAAATTCAAGCACTAAAACCTTAGCTTGGTTCATGTGGACATATTTTTTTGAGTTTTTGTTAAGAGAAACATGCCAGCCTGGTGAGTAATGTTTCTATAGGTTGTTCAGGAAAACCCTTTTTATTATATGTCGACAAACCCTGCAAATCACTTTTTAAGGCAATTACTACATATAACTTTTTGTTAAGACTTCTTATTTTTTTTTCCCCTCTGTAGTCACTGTATAATAAATGAGCATCAAAGGCTGTTGTAAAAATAGCTCATGTGATTACCACCTTAAGAAGACTGACTAGTTCTGATTGATCCAAAGGGGGGATATTTCCCCTTGATGTTACAATGTGGGACAAAGCATTGGTCCACAGAAAAAAATCATATCTTTCTTGTAATTCTCACTTCGATCTTATTTAATGTAGGAGACCTCTATTACCTCCAGATGCCACCTCATGTTGGAATGTATAGAAATTTCATATGCACACAACTACCTTTAACTCTTCTGAAAGAAGTTGTTTTATTTTCAATAACAGAAGATTATATGCCAGCGGAAGTGACAAAACTGGGATTACTACAGCAGCACATTCTTTGTTTAAATAACATATTTGGTGTTCAGGAAGGGTTTAATGTTACACTAAAGGGAAAAAAAAATAAAATACACTGGGATGAATGAAAAACTATGCTACTTGTAAATAAATTTCCTATTGTTCATAAAACGCTCTGCATTAAAGCATATACTGCATTGCGATCTCATTTTTTTGTTTGGTTGTTTTTTTTCCACTTAGAGGTTTATTAGTGTTAAAGAGGTTGTCTTTCCATGTTTCCCAGACCTGCAGTCAGCTTCAGACACGCACTTTCTGATCGGTGTGG
>JAODAL010041474.1:0-35845 GCA_025379985.1 Phyllomedusa bahiana | reverse complement strand
GTGGCACCACCATAACCCTAGGCAGCGGGCCCGGTGTCTTGGGTTTTTCAGACCTGATCTGCCTTTTTCCCCATAACCCGATCCCTTGCCCGCCCCCTTCACCTCACCTCAAGCTCCCAGAACCTCCTTTTCTCACTTGGGGAAACAACTAAAACCTCTTGTTGCTCTTATTCATTCTCGTCTGACTCCCTGTAACCATTGCAAACGGTCTCCCTCTCTGAAAAACTCTCCCCCTTTTCCAAAATCTGCCCTGAATCAGCACCAGCTTGTCTTCTTTCCCCAAGCCCTATACTGATGCCTCACCCGTGTCAGTCACTGCACTGGTTGCCTATCCATTACAGGATACAACATAAACTCATCACTCTCACTCATAAAGCTCCCACAATGTGCTCCCCCTAACCCCCCCTAGTCTCTTCTACCACCCTCCCCCTTTTCCTCCCCGTTTTTGCTCTGATTCGGTTAAAAACCACAATCATCCGAACCTCCCTGCCGTTCCCCCCAAGACTTCATACGTGCGGCACCAGTTCTCTGGAATAGCTCCCGGGGGGGCGATTCAGGCACACTCAAAACCCTCATAGTTTTTAAAAGGGCCCTGAGAACACATCTTCCATTTGGGCCCTACCAAATCCCTAATGCAACCAACGCCCCCCCCCTCCTCCCCCACCTCCCTAGTGCATTAACTTAATAATGTACTGTTTGGGTGGAAGGTTCATCCCCAATTCTAGTATAACAACCCATATTTATTCACAAGGGGTGGCAACGTAAATCTAGACTTCTTTTCCCTTCGCTCTCCTTTACACCCTAATATTGTAAACTCTTGCGAGCAGGGGGCCCTCTAACCCTTTGTCTCATCTTAAGTAGCTTTTCATTGCCAATTTTATTTAATTTTGTCTGTACCCCACCCCCCAAATTGTAAAGTGCTGCGGAATTTTTGCGCTATAAAAAAAAAAAGATTATTATTATTATTATTATTATCCTACCTGCTGGCGCTGTGTATCTAAACCCGTTTATTCCCACCTGCCCGGCGCTGTGTATCTAACCTATCCTGTTTATCCTACCTGCTTTTCCTGGGTCTTGCGGAATTTTGGGTTGCTGTACTGTAAAGCAAGTTCTGGCCGGCGTTTTTCTTCTAAAACGGTGTCGCCGACACCATAGATTTTACATGTCACTTTTCTTCCGGGGCACATAAAAACGGGGAAACCAGCAGGTAAAAATTTAGCTTTTTAGTGAGAGCATGATTATGTTTTTGTGGCTGAAATACGGGTGCTTCAAATGGTGTCTACCACTAATGGTCACGTAGGGAGGTAAAAACAGTCTGCAGAGCCTGTGTACATGTCCACCCCTATATGGTCATGTATGGAGGTAAATACATCCCGCGAGCCCGTTACACTTGTCTATCACATATGTCACTGTATGGAGGTAAATACATTTTGTAGAGCCTGTGTAAAAACTGGGGCTATCACTATATGCACTGTAGGAGGTAATATACATCTCGAGCCTGTTACACTGGTTTTTCTATCACTATATGGTCACTGTATGGAGGAAAATTTCAGTTGGAGCCTGTTACACTGGTGTCTACCCTAATGGTCACTGTATGGAGGTAATATACAGTCTAAGACCTGTTACACTGGTGTCTCCACAATGGTCCGTATGGAGGTAAAATACGTTCAACCTGTTTACCTGTGTCTACCCCTAATGGTACTGTATGGAGGGAATAACATCTGCAATTTTGTGTCCACGGTGTCCCACCAAATTTGGTTTACTTATGGAGGTAAAAAAAAAAGTCTGCAGATCTGTGTACATGGGGTCTACCACTATATGGGCATGTATGGAGGGGAATATACAGTCTGCAGAGTCTGTGTCCAATGGGGTCTAAACTATATGGTCAAGTAGGGGGGTAATATACAGTCTGCGAGCCTGTGTACTGGTGTCTATCACTTATGGTCACTGATGGTGGTAATATACAGTCTGCAGAGCTTGTGTACACTTTCTACCACAATGGTACCCCGTTTGGGATAATATACGCTACAGGGCCCCGGGACACTGGTACCTCCCCTATATGGTCACGTTGGTGGTAAAACAGTCGCAAGACTGTTAACTGGTGCACCACTATATGGTCTTGTATGATGGAAATATTGGTTTAGTTAGTGGTTTTTGTTAGGCCAGTTTGGCGGTTTTTCCCAGCTTTCCTGGTGCTGAATAGGTTTCCAACGTCTAGTAAAGCTGGGAACAGCAAAAAACCCCTTCAAATTGCTTTCTTCTAGAGCCGTTCATGGTTATAGTGGGGGGGGCTTTTTTTAAAGGGGTGTGGCATATTGTGAAAGGGCGTGTAATGAAAATGTTTTAAAGGGGGCGTATTCAGGTTTAGTGCCTAGGGGCAGCACGACCCATAATACAGCCCATAACCTGCATGTGTAGTAACCAGTCCAGTGTGATAACAGTGTATGTGTAATAACCATCCCGTGTGATAACAGTGCTAGTTAATAACCAGTCCGATTATAACCCCGGCTATTTAATAACCTCCTGTAATAACCAGTGCATGTTAATAACCATAATGTTTTAATTTTGGCCAGTCCATTTTTTTTATTTTTTTTATGTGTGTTTGGGGGTAGGGTGGGATGGACAGACATCTTGGTTGTATGATTTCCTAATTTCTGCTGGCGTCCCGGTGCTCACATCACAGAATCGTGTGCCACAGGAGTTTTGTGCCCTAAGGGGATGTTCACACAGAGTTTTTTTGTCGCTCATACTGCGCCCACCATACTTTTGTAGCCATGGGTCTCTATAACCAAGCATAGTTTCTGCCACCATTGAATTACTGTACAACGCTTTAGTTGAGAACCATGGAGGCCAAACGGCGGGAAACAGCAGGGGCGGAGCCTGAAGGCTGAGGAGACCCGTCCAGCCAATCAGCAGCCTCGCACTCTGTTGCCGGGCTGTGAGGAGAAACGTCCAGCCAATCAGCAGCCTCACACTCTGTTGCCGGGCTGTGAGGAGAAACGACCAGCCAATCACAAACCCCCACTCTGGCCGGGGTGTGGGAAAAAGTCCACCAAACCAGCCTACACTCGTTGCCGGGGGTGGGGGGGGAGAAAAGTCCAGCCAATCAGCAGCCTCACACTCTGTTGCCGGGCTGTGAGGAGAAAAAATTTTACCCAAACAGCACCCCACTCTGTTGGGGGCTTAGGGAAACAAACCCCCCCAATACGCCCACACTCTGTTCCGGCGTGAGGAGAAACAACCAGCCAATCAGCAGCCTCACACTCTGTTGCCGGGCTGTGGGGAGAAACGTCCAGCCGATCAGCAGCCTCGCACTGTCTGAGGAGCAAATTAGGGTCAGAGCTTATGTGACCGCTCACCCATCGAAACAAAAACACACCCGCTTGCGGACAGGCCACACACCCCCTCAACAGCACACCCCCTGTGGGAGGGAGGCACACCACCGCCCTTGCCAGAGACACTGGCCCCGCCTTTGCGACAACAGCCCCCCCCCCCCCCAGAGGCCGCCCAAAGAGGGCGGACCTGGGATTTCCCCAGCCAATCAGAGAGAGATATTTTGGAGGACTCTGAGGAGACCAACGGTTGAATAGGGAGGAGTCAGTTGCCGGGCAGAAGTCAGGCAGTGAGGTGACAGCGAGTGACAGTGACGTCGTTGGTCAGGTAAGAGACAGGGAATTGGTGTGAAGCGGACTACAGTGTTTGCATGAGAGGTACAGAGTTTGTGAGGGATTTTCTGTGAGAGACAGTTTGTGGGTAAAAATTTTGTGAGAGACAGAGCTTGTGAGGTAATAACCAGTGCTATGTGTAATAAGCAGTGCTATGTGTAATAAGCAGTGCTATGTGTAATAAGCAGTGCTATGTGTAATAAGCAGTGCTATGGCTAATAATCAGTCCATTGTAATAAGCATTGCAGTTACCTTTTCTTTGGGCCCCTTTTCCCCTGCAATAAACATGTATGTTAATAACCGTGATATGTGTGAAAACCCAGTCCAGTGTAAAGACTTGCTATGTGTAATAACCAGTGTGGTTTTAATAAATGCTATTTTTTTTTACCATTCCAGTGTGAAAACCCCTGCTGTGCAAATAACCAGTGTTATTAGATAACCATCCGTGTGAAAAAACCAGTGCATGGTAAAAAACCATCCAGTGTGAAAACCCCGGCATGTGAATAACGTTTCTGTGAAAAACCGGCTAGGTGGATAACCATGATGTGTGATAACCAGTCCGGTGTGATAACCAGTCTAGTGTGAAAACCATCAGTGTAATAACCAGTGCTTGCGATAACCGTCCATTGTGATAACCATGCTAGTGTATAACCAGTGCTATGTTGATAACCAGCCATGTGATAACCAGTCCGGTGTATAACCGTCTATGTGTGATAACCATAAATGAAATAACCATGCTTGCATGAAACCAGTCCAGTGTGAAAACCCAGTTCTGTGCATAAAACCAGTGCCATTGTGAAACCCCCTCCAGTGGAAACCAGTGCTATTGAAAATAACCAGTCCAATGTGATAACCTGTAGTGTAATAACCAGTGCTATGTGTGATAACCAGTGCTGTGCATGATAACCAGTCCAGTGTGATAACCAGTTCTGTGCATAATAACCAGTGCCATGTGTGATAACCAGTCCAGTGTGGTAACCCCTTTGTATGTGTAAAACCAGTCCAAATTGATAACTATTGCAATGGAATAACCGTCCAATGTGATAACCAGTGCTATGTGAATAACCAGTCTATGGGTAAACCAGCCAGTGTGGTAACCAGTGCTATGTTAATAACCAGCCAATGGATAACCAGTGCATGGGGTAAAACCGTCCATGTGGTAACCAGTGCTTGTTAAAAACCCCATTTCCCATGTTGATAACCACCCCATGTAATAACCATGCTATGGTGAAACCAGTTATGGTGTAACCATCCAGTTAATAACCAGGGGCTTGGTAATAACCGTCCAAATTGAAAACCCAGTGCAATGTTTTAATAACCAGTCCAGTTGATAACCAGGCTATGTGTAAAAGTTCCAGTGGAAAACCCAGTGCTTGTGAATAACCAGTCCAATGTGATAACCAGTGCTATGTGTAATAAGTAGTCCAGTGTGATAACCAGTGCTATGTGTAATAACCAGTCCAGTGTAATAACCAACGCAATGTGTAGTAACCAGTACTGTATGTAATGGCCAGTCCATATATATATATATTTTTTTGTGTGTTATTTTGGTGGTTGAGAGAGCGTTGGAAAACATCTTGATTGTATGATTCCCTAATTTCTGCTGGCGTTTTTTGTCACTCATGACGTGCTCCGACCATACCTTTTGTACATGGTTCTCCTCTATAGGGCACCAAACATAAAATCTGCAACGGCAGAGCGAGTCTGACGGCGGTGGAGACCCGTCCAGCCAATCAGCAGCCTCACACTTTGTTGCCGGGCTGTGAGGAGAAACGACCAGCCAATCAGCAGCCTAACACTGTTGTCTGAGATTCAAATTAGGGTCAGAGCTTGTGTGACAGCCCACCCAGCGAAATAAGCAGCACACGCCGCGCTGTTGGCGGAGCAACAGGCACACCCGCCTGTGCGTAGTCAGGACAGCACAGTGTGGGGTGCGCGGGGCCCCTGAGCGGAGTCATAACTGAAGGCAACATGGTACCTGTTAGCCTTGCGGGGAGCATGCAGTCACACGGCCGCGCCTGGGCCGAGCAGACAGCACACCCGCCTGTGCTGAGCAGACAGCACACCCGCCTGTGCGGAGCAGACAGCACACGCCCGGCCTGGCCGTGAGCAGGGCAGCGCACGCCGGAGCCTGTTGTGGAGTCAGACAGGCACACGAAGGTCCCCCTGTATGAGGAGCAGGCAGCACAACGCCGCCTGTGCAGAGCAGGCTGTCACACCCGGCCTGGTGAGGAGCAGCAGCACACGGCTCGCCTAGTGAGGAAGCAGACAGCACACGTGAGGGCTGAAGGGGGGCCACGCCTGTGAGGATCAGACAGCGCACCGCTGCAAGGAGAGGGGGGTGGGGGCCGCCTGTGCCGAGCAGACAGCCCCCCCCCCAGAGGCCGACAACAGAGGCGGAGCCTGAGAGATTCCTCAGCCAATCAGAGAGATATTTTGGAGGACTCTGAGGAGACCAACGGTTGAATAGGGAGGATTCAGTTGCCGGGCAGAAGCCAGGCAGTAAGGTGACAGCGAGGTGACATGTGACGGTCGTGTACAGGGGGTAAGAGACAGGAGAATATCGTTGGTTGAGAGAGCCACTACAGTTTTTTACCAAGGAGAGACAGAGCTTGTGAGGTAATTTCTGTGAGAGACAGAGCTTGTGAGGTAATTTCTGTGAGAGACCCAAAGCGTCTTGATGAGGGTAAATTCTGTAGAGATCAGGAAAGTTTGTGGAGGTATTTCTGTGAGAGACATAGCTTAGGAGGTAAATTTCTGTTAGAGACAGAGCTTGTAGGTAATTTTCTCTGGAGAGACCACTGGAAGCGTCTTTGTAGAGGTAATTTGTGAGATGACCGGGTTTGTGAGGGTAATTTTCTGTAGAGAGACAGAGCTTGTGAGGTAATTTGTGTGAGAGACAGCGTCTGTGAGGTAATTTCTGTGAGAGACAAAAGCCCGTCTGTGAGGTAGATTTGGTGTGTGGAGACACTCGTCTGTGAGGTAAATTTTATGTGTGAGGACGAGAGCTGTGAGGAAATTTCTGTGAAGAACACGGCTGTGAGTATAATTTGTTGTGTGAGTACAGGGCGGCTGTGATTAATTTTGTGTGAGACAGAGCTTGTGAGGTAATTTCTGTGAGAGACAGAGCTTGTGAGGTCATTTGTGTGAGAGAGAGACAGTCTGTGATTTCTGCTTTAAATGTGACGTCCATTTCATTGCTTTGCACATTATTAGGAGAAACAGAGGCAGAGCCTGGAAGGTGACAAGAAGAGTCCGGCCAATCAGAAGAGACGTAGTTTATTGGTGACCTCTAAGGAAATTGGAGTCAGGTAAGACAGAAATGATTATTACTCTTTTGGTAGTGTGAGAATATGGGGTGATTTTGTGGGGTGAGTGTGAGGGGTAATTGTGTAATGGAGTGTAATTGTGTAAGTGTATGTGTGAGTGTGAGTGTGTGTGTTAGAGTATGTGTGAGTGAATGTGAGTGTATGTGTATATATGAGTGTTTGTGAGACAGTCCATGAGAAACTGAGTTTAAGACTCCGCCATAGCCATTCAGTTCTCCATTGTATGTGAAATGGGTTGCTGTGGGGGATGTGGCATCATGCAGCTTTCCTGGATGTTGTGTATCCAGCCTGTATAATGTGTGCATAGATTTTTTTTTTTTAATCAATTTTATTGCAAATATAATGGACACGAATAAGATAATGAGATTATATACAGCGAGGAAGCAATCAGATACTTTTTAAAGCAAGATAGTTTATTGATGCAAATCTGTTTACTAAATGAAAAAGAGGGACATTTATAGAGCTAGGAGGGACAGAGGGACCTGGGTTAAAAATAGGGACTGTCCCTCTAAAATAGGGACACTTGGGAGGTATGAGCATTCCTCTGTCATTCAGACAGTAGTATCTAAAGAGTTAAAACAGCAGATACTAGAGTCGTCTCTGATCCCTGCTGTTAAAGGCGGTTGTCAGCTACAAATTAAAAGGGTTTTACATCAATAGAAAATGAGGGCATATCCCAGAGGTGGGACCCGGACAATTAGACAATGATGGTATACTCTAGTGATATGCCATCATTTTCTATTGTGGTAAAACTCCTTTAACAACTGGCACCCGTCGCCTATGAGTGAGTCCGTTTCATAGCTCCTTACCGGTATGATGGTGCACTCATGCGTTATGTCTATAAAGAGGTTAAAATCAAATATACAGCCTCCCCAACATGTTTCACAGATTACATGGCGTTTTCAGGGCTCCCTAGCTATATTCAGCCTCTACCCCTGAAGACGCCAGGCAATCAGATTAGATTTCATTACAATTTTAATACCTAATTAAAATAAAGTAAAGTTTTAGTAATGAAGAGGGGTAGGGGAAAGTGGGTTTTATTTGGCCCTTTGACACTGGGAGCTTTTGTATCCCCCTTCCCATTTATGGTTGGTTCAGGGGAGTGTTAGTAAGCCGCGCCGGCCCGGGCCCCACCCCCATAAGGCGCGCCTGCCCCGGGCACGCTGGGGCAGGCATCGCGCCCGGGCAGGAGAGAGGGGGGGGGGTAGGACCGCGGGGGCGAAGGGCTTCCCCCCGCCCCTTACGCCCACGAGCATTGGGCGGGGGCCGAGGCGGGGAATAGGCCCCGGCTGCGTTTTGACCCCTTAGGCGGGCACATTTTGGGGTGCTGCGGGCCTGGCAGCGTCCCGGGGGGCGCCGGGACTGGCCGGGCCCGCTTTCAAGATTTGAGCGGGGGCAGGCAGCATGCAGGGCCCCGGGCCGGCCGGGGTGGGGCCCTTGGCCCTCAGGACAGCAGCAGCATGGGGGGTAGGGCAGGAGGGGGCTCGCCCCCACACTTGGGCCCCGGGACGCACCCCCCGGACCCGCCGCCGCCAGCGGGCCCTCCAGGGGACCCCCAACGGGTTTGCTTTCCGGCGGGGGGGCGGGGGCCAAGGTCTGGGGGAATTAAGTAGCCCGGGGGGGGGCAGCGGGGGTGGGTACGCCGGCCTGGGCGCCCGGGCCCCTAAAAAAAACTGTCGTTGGGTGGTGGGGGTACCCTGCGGGGGTATGGGGAAAAGGGGAAAAAAGAGGCGGACCGCTCACTTCAAGGGGGGGGTTCGCACGCGGGAGGGACAGGAAAGGGGTCGTGGGGGCGGGGGGTCGGCGGCCCAATGGCTTCTGGGGGGGAGAGTTTTCAACCCCGCGTTGGCATCCCCAGCCCGGGGTCCAAAGACCTGCGCCGGTCGGCCTCCCCTTTCGGTTCGAGGGCCTTTGACCCGGGTCGCCGGGCTGCGTCTTTGGAGCAAGGATTTCCCCGGGGGGACAGTATCAAGGTTCCGGATGACGGCTGGGGGTTCACAGCGCCCCACGCAGCCCGGGAGTGTCGTCTGCATTTCGTTTCCGCCCGATCTTGCGGGCGTGGGGGAGCTGGGGGGGGTTTTTTGGGGGCGAGGTGGGGGTCTGGGGGAGGCAGCGGGGAAACCGGGGCGGGTTTGGCGGGGGGCCCTTAGGGACTATTAGCCCCTTTTCGGGAGGGCAAACCCGGGGGTGCAGGGTTCACCGGGGGCGGTGGGTGTCTTCGCGCCCCCCGGGGGGGGCCCCCCTTGGGTAAAAAGTGGCAGTTTTGGGTGGGATCGGGGGGGGGGCGTTGGGGCCCCGGCGGGGTGACGTTTGGTTCAGACGGAAAAGGACCCCGAAGAAGGGGTTAATTTGGACGATAGGGCCGTGGAAAAGTGTCGTGGTTCGAAGGTCCTTTTGGGGGAAATCTAAAGAAAGAAGTGGGGGGAAAAGAGGGGAAGGTAGTACGTGAATCTTCTCCCTTTTCCCGGGGAAAATTTAACTTGGATAAAGGGAACGGATGAAAGTAAGAAGGAGGAGGGGGAAAACGCGGGGGGGGGCTCTTTCCCGACTTTTCTCGAATGGTTGCAAGCTTTTGCAATTTTGGCGGCGTGGTGGGGGGAAAAGCACCGGAAAATTTTTCCCGGGGCTTTTTTGTTACGGGATTAAATCGGGGGCGCATAGGTTTTATGGGGGAGGGGTGGTTAAGGGGTTATAAACAGTTTCGTCGGGGGAAGGCGTGGTCCGGCCATACGCTGGGACCACAAGGATATTGGCCTAGGGTTAAAGCATGGCCCCAAATAAATCGGCACCTTTCCGGGGGGGCCCTCTGGGCCAAGGGGGGGCTTAAAGCACAGGGTCAATACAGGTGTGGAGGAAAAGGAGGGATGTGTGGCTTTTTAAATAGCGGCCAATGTAATTTTTGGCCCCGGTTCCCGGTTCAAGCACCAATCTCCTTTGTGGGGTGTCAACTCCCCCCAGCCACAAGGTGTTTTAAAAAGGGGGCTGGAAAAAGGGGGGTTTTCTGGGGGGGTGGACGGGGGAGTACGCCAGTGAGACTTAAAGAAAAGGGATTCCTGGATGGTTTCCGGAAAAAGCATCGGGGTTTTGTTTCGGGGTTTCGTCGGGGGTTCGGGATCCCCCGCCTAAAGATGAGGTCCCTTTCTCAATTAAAAACCCTGAGACGGCCCATGAGCACCCGTGGGGTGGTGGCTGGAAATTTTACCCAAAAGGAGGTGGCTGGGACGGATGGCGGGCCCTTGGTCCCCGCCTTTGGCCAATTAGGGTTTCACCTTTGGGGGTATCCAAAAAGGGGGAGCCAAAAACAGTTCCGGCTCATACACATTGTCGTTTCCTAAGGGGCGACCCGGGTGAACAGGGGGGGATTGCGCCGGAATGTGTTCGTAGTGTATAGTCATTCAATGGGGGGTTGCTTTTGGTACACGTCAGGGGTTGGGTTCTTTTGAGGGCCAAAACGGAATCAAAGCGGTTTTCCCCGGTTGTTCCCAGTTTCACCCGGATATTTGCCTTTTGTTGGGGGTTCATGGGAAGGGAAGTTTTTTTTGATGATGCCTTTCCTATGGGTTTTTTCGCTATCGTGTGCCTATTTTGAGGTTTTGACTTTTCTGGATGGGGGGGTTGGGACGGTCCCCGGCTGGTTCCAATCCATTACCCCGATGATTTTTTCTGCTTGGGCCGGGGGGTCGCGGTGGTGGGCTTTGCTTCGGCGATGATTGGGTGGGGAAGGCGTTGGGGGGGGCCCTTAGCAGCGATAAGACGGGGGGTCGGGGGGCCTGTTTGGGTTTTCTGGGGAAACTGCATAGATTTGACAATGGATGCAGTTTTCGGATGAAAAGTTGGGGAAGGGTTAAGGGGTAGGGCAGGGGGCCAATTTGCGGAAGACCAGTTGGAGACCCCACAATCGCTTCTCGGGAAGCTCAATTTTTTCTTGCCGGGTATGCCCATGGGGCGGGGTTTTTGCAGGGGGTTGGGGAAAATGCAACGGGGGGGACGTGGGGCCCCTCACTTTTTAAAGACCAACAGGTAAAACGGGTGATTTGGCGTGTGGTTGGGCTTCTTGGACAGGTACAATGGGGTTCATCATATTGGAGGAGAGGGGGTCCAAAAGTGAGGGCTTTTTTTTTGATGGTCGGGCAGCACGGGCTTTGGGGGGGATTTGTGGAGTCTTTTGGGGCGCGGCCCCTTGGCCGGGTCATGGAGGATTGCCATCAGCCAAAATTTTGGCGTTTATGAGTTGTTCCCCTTTGGTGGCCGTGGAATTGTGGGGGGAACGGTTTTTAAAAATGGAAGGGCCCCATTCTTTTGACAAATTTGGGGGGGGTTAGGCCTTAATACTTGCGGCTTTTTCACCTCCAGTGGGGCACTGCACGGCTGTTGTGTTGAAGTGTCTTCTTTGAATTCTTTGGGGCGGAGCGAACATTGCCCGGGGTTCAAAATGCGGTGGGGATTCTCTTTTTCGCTTGCGTGGGATCGATTCAGGGTTGGCACCGAGGGGGCGGGAAATTGGGGAGGATTGCCCCCAAATCTTTGGACCCCTGCCTTCGGAAACTTAGCTTGATTCGGGGTTTTTTGGGGGGAAAAAAATGGGCGTTATAGGGGGCCTGGGGGGTTTTGGTCAGAGGGGTATGGGGATGTGTTTTTGGAAGAGGATCAGGGGGGGCATTTTCTGTCTTTCATCGCACGGTGCGGCGGGAAAGGTTGGGGGGCCTCCAGGGTTCCAAGGTTATGCGGGTTAGGTTTGGGGTTTTTGATATCAGGCTGCGGGGATTTGACTAAAGGTTTTTTTGGTTATGGAGCGTTGGGGGTTACAAAAGGGGTAGCAGTGTCCGGGGGTTCGAGGGTCCCTGGGGTTTCAGTTCTGGAGCGATTGGGGGGCGGCTCAGTCGGGGGGACAGCTCGGGTTTCGAATGGGCCCTTTTTCCCCGGGTTAGCCTTTTTATTGGGGTTTTTTTAGCTCTCAGGGTAGGGGGGTGGTGCCCCTAGTCGGTCGAGGGGGGGGGATTGAGGGGGCGGTGTGTTAGAACAAGGGGGTGCGTTACATTTTCGATCCCAATCGAAAATGACCACGGGGGAAGGCAAAATGGGGGGTTTTTTACAGTGGTCCGGGGGCCTTTGATTCCCGGTGGGGTTTTTTGGGGGTTTTTCGGGCTTTTTCGGGGGGCTAAGAGGGCCGCTTCATGCCATTTAGACGGGTCCTTTTTGTCACGGGTTCCCGTTAAAAGCTATTTCCCCGTTGTCTGGGAACAGTCGGGCTGACCCCTCCCGTTTGCGCCGCATTCTTTCCCAATCTGGGCGGGGACCGACCTACTGGGGGTGATGCGGGGTGTGGGCGCGGGTAGGGGGGGTGGGGGGGGTTTAACAGGTTCGGTTGTATCCTCCCCACTTTGGGGCCCGGGGTTGGCAGGGGGTTTTGCCATGAAAAAAAAAAGGGGGGGGGGAAAGAAGGGGCTTGGGTTTTCACCATTTTGGAAAATTTTTGTTTTTCCCTTTTTGTTTTTTTTTCAGCGGTTTTCCCCCCTGGGATGGTTTTTTTGGCATTCCCACGTACATTGGGGTGCGGAAGGGGGTGCGGCGAACCCAATGGGCGTCGTTGGGGTTTTCCTAGGGTTTTTAAAGGTTTCCCATGGGTCGGGGGGAAAGGGGGATGGTTGGCGGGTGGGTGCCTGAAGTCACTCGGTTCGCGGCGTGGGCAGGGAAACCGGGTTTCTGGGCCGATGTAGGGGGCAATGACTTGGGGGCCTGTCGTCCCCGGGACTCATAGGATGGTTAAAATATTGCGCTTTTGTGGTTTTCAGTATTGATGTGGAGATGGCATGGGAGGTTTTTTGGGGACGGTCACCTCTGCATACCAAGGGGCCGTTGGGGAGGACAAACGTGACGATCAAACCTAGAATATAAACGGGGTTTGGTTTGAACCTTTTGTGTTACACTTCTTGTTCAAAATGCGCATATGGGAATTGAATGAAAGGAGACCTAAAAATAGGAATGATTTAGGTGTTATTTTGCATTCTTTTCCCCTTTTATGGGAATTCAGACAAAAACTGGAATGGGGCAAACAAAAAAAAAACAAAAACAAATGCTGAAAATGGTTTGGATAACTTCTTTATATGAAAAATGTTAATGTATGTCCAACTTACAGAAGTAAAAAAAAACAATCCTTCTACCCCCCCCTATTACGGTGGAACAAATTACACCACCAGATTTTTTGTGGTTTTTAAAAAAGCAAGTTTATAACGTTCATTTGTTCATGAAAAAGATAACACGGTGATAAAGGAAAAATTTTTCTGAAAATTGATCTAGGTGTCCGTTTTGAAAGCTGTGGAAAATTTTTTAAGCTGCTTTGTAAAGGGAAAAAGGGTCCCCAAACTCCGCCTCCAAACATAAATAAATAATAAAATAGTATTTTTCTTTAGAGGGGTTAGAGAAAAGGGTTTCCCCTTTACCCCCCTCTTCAATCCGTTCCTGGGGACGACAAATAACGGGGGGCGCATGAAAGGCTGACAAACAGCAAGTTCACGCATGGCTGCCCCCTTGGGCCGACTTTAAAAAATTTCACGGGGGGTCTCCTGCCACTTTTATCTCAAACATCGTTAATGGCCTTTCTCTGTTCATCAGTTTCCCCCTGTTCATAAATTTCCCCCTGTTAATATATTTTTTCGCCACTGCATCCCAGGGAGAAAAGGGGGCACAAGGAGGCACAGAGTGGGCTGAATTTTCCTTTTGGGGGGCACTTTATGCCTTGTTTAACTAGGGCAACCTTACCTTGTCCCAGCCTTGCTTGCTTCACCCGGCTCTCAAGTGCGATCGGCTACATCGATTAGTGTTTGCCTGTCACCGCCGTCCACCTCAACGGTGTCGCTGTACAAAGCCTGACCACTCACAACATAACCCCCCATTGCAACTCTCCTCATCTCTATTTGCCTGCTTCTGCAAGAAGCAGCGGATGTCTTCCCCACCTCTTTGCTGCCCACTGTCCTCAAATATTTTGTCCTCACTGTATAGTGGCGCAGAGGCCACAGCACATAGTAGTTCTCTGGCTGTGGGAAGCGAACAGGACAGAGGTGAGTTGAGGACAGGTGAGAGCCCCTCACCTGCTCCCGGGCCATGCCAACAAGGGGTTGTGTGTGACAAACCCACCAACTCTTGGCTGGGGTTGTCAGTAGAGATGGGCGAATTTCTCAAAAATTTGGTTCGCCGACTTCGCAGAATTTTCCGTCAAAATCCGTTTGTCCCGAATTACTTCGCGACGAATCGCGTTAAAAAACAGCTATTTCTTGGCTGCAGAGAGCCTGTAGGGTGCTGTGGAACATTGTGCCATGCTTAAATATGCAGAGGGAGCTTGGTTTGGTCTTCATACAATGCTGTGTTTTAGTATGACACGTACATGACTGCCGCCGCTCTTAGAATCGCTTCACTCGAAAATTCCCTGGGCACTTACGGGGGCAAAACTGACCAAAAAAGTGAAGTGGGAACGCAACCTGACAAGGTAACGTCAGCACCAGCTGGAAAGAAATGAGCTGAGGGCTAAGATACTACAAAAGCGTCAAAGAACACAGTAGTAGGTTACCGGAGCCGCCACAGATCGCAGCACAGTAAGGGGACGATGGCAAAAGCCACGCCAGGGAGCGTAATCTAAGTAGGTCCCGGTTTTCACCAGCGCCCGCCGCAACGCGTGATGGACTTGCTGCGGCGGGAGTCTACCAGGTCCTTACCACTGACGTGACTTGCTTGCGGTGGCAGCCGAGGTGTAGCGAGGTACAAAATCATAAGGCAAACTCAGGTCGGGGACAAGCGTAAGGTCAGGACAGCCAGCAAGGATCGTGGTCAAGGGACGGAGGCAAGAGGTACGGTACACGGATATGACAGACGAGGCTTAAGGAGGAGGCGGAGGCGGTTTTTCCTGTCTGTAATTTGGACATATGATTCTCATTCTTCATAATAAAGAAGCTCATCCAAAGCCAGTTTTGCAGCATTTGCTTGTAGTTCAGTATTCCAGTTTTGTACTAAATTCCATCACTAATGGCACCGAATGCAAAATAAGCACCTAAAACATTCCCTGTATTTAGGGTCTCCTTCAATTCCATACGCTGCATTTCAACAAATTGGTGTCACGCAGAAACTGGATTCAAACTACCACGTTTATACTTCATAATAAACTGTGTTGGAACTTTTTTAGGTATTAATGAAGAAGCTGATGGAGGTAGAATTGCCTTGGCCAAAAATGGTTTCGGAACGTTAGCAAACTGACTACGGAGGATTTCTCTATAGTACTTGAGTTTGTCCTCCCTCTCAGCAGCTGGAAAAAAGGCTCCCATTTTGGACCGGTAGCGAGGGTCCAAGAGGGTGGAGAGCCAAAAGTCATCCCTCTGCCGGATGGTGACTATTCGGCTGTCACTAGCCAGGCAAATCAGCATGCTGCGGGCCATGTGCGCAAGTGATTCTGAGGGACTCCCTGCCTCCATCTCCACTGTATACTGCCACGGTGCTTGGGGGACAGTGGCACAATGACAGAGTGTGGAGGTCACGGCAGCAGCCACAGCAGCAGCATGAGGTCAGACAGTGGCACGATGACTGACTGTGGAGGTGACGGCATCGACAGCATGAGGTCAGAGAGTGGCACAATGACACAGTGTGGAGGTGACGGCATCAACAGCAGCAGCAGCATGAGGTCAGACAGTGGCACAATGACATTCTGGAGGTGGCAAAAATAGGAGTAGGCCACAGAGTGGCACAATGACAGAGAGTGGAGGTCACGGCAGGAGCAGCAGCACCAACAGGTCAGACAGTGCCACAATGACAGAGTGTGGAGGTCACAGCATCAACAGCAGCAGCAGCATGAGGTCAGACAGTGGCACAATGACACAGTGTGGAGGTCATGACATCAACAGCAGCAGCAGCATGAGGCCAGAGAGTGGCACAATGACACAGTGTGGAGGTCACGGCATCAACAGCAGCATGAGGTCAGACAGTGGCACAATGACATTCTGGAGGTGGCAAAAATAGGAGTAGGCCTCATAGTGTCACAAAGAAACACAGTAGAGTTCACGGCAGCTGCAACAGCAGCAGCATGAAGGCAGAAAGTGGAACAATGACACAGTGTGGAGGTCACGGCAGCAGCCACAGCAGCAGCATGAGGTCAGAGAGTGGCATAATGACACAGTGTGGAGGGCACGGCATCGGCAGCAGCAGCAGCATGAGGTCAGACAGTGGCACAATGACATTCTGGAGGTGGCAAAAACAGGAGTAGGCCACAGTGTGGCCCAATAACAGAGTGTGTAGGGCACAGCAACAGCAACAGCAGCAGCAGCATGTCAGAGATTGGCACAATGACACAGGGTTGAGGTCACGGCAGCAGCAACAGTAGCAGCAGCATGAGGTCATAGCGTGGCAAAATGAGTGTGGAGGAGGCTGGCAATAGCAGTCCCTGGTAAAGATGGTGGTAGGCAGATGGAGAAACTGGCAGCAGATGTGTGGCATCAGGCGGGTGGCGGTATCAGAATAGTGGCTGAGGCAGGTAGTTTGAATCCAGACTCATTTCTCAAAGTTTTGGTGAGGCGTCATGGCTGATCTAATCTGATGCATAAGGCATTGGTGTGTGGAAATCCTGGCCGATCCACGCCTGATTCATCTTGACAAAGGTCAGTCGCTTCACATTTCCGGTGGACAAGCAGGTTCTCCTTGGGGTAACGATGGCCCCCGCTGCACTGAACACCCTCTGATGCCACACTACTGGCCGAGCAGGACAGCTTCTCCACTGAAAACTCGGCAAGTTGCGGCCACACATCCAGTTTGGCTGCCCAGTAGTCCAGCACAATCTTCTAACTGGGGTGGCAGAGTGCTGTCCAAGTAGGCCACCACCTGTTGGTTCAGGGTCTGTTCCAGGTCTTGCTGCTGCTGCTGGCGAGTGCCCTCCTCACTAGGCGGGTGAAGGAAGCTGCTCATCAGCGACTCCAGACTTAGGTTGCTGCTGATGGAGCTGGTCCTGCTCCGACCCCTCCCCCCCACCGTCCCACAGCAGCGGCGGCAGTGGTACGTGAGCGCTGAGGAACCCCCCGGTCAGACCGGTTAGACGATGGACCATGCTGCACATAGGCAGCGGCCAACTGACTACGGAGGATTTCTCTATAGTATTTGAGTTTTTCCTCCCTCTCAGCAGCTGGGAAAAAGGCTCCCATTTTGGACCGGTAGCAAGAGTCCAATAGGGTGGAGAGCCAGAGTCATCCCTCTGCCAGATGGTGACTATTCGGCTGTCACTAGCCAGGCAAATCAGCATGCTGCGGGCCGTCTGCACAAGTGACTCTGAGGGACTCCCTGCCTCCATCTCCACTGTATACTGCCACGGTGCTTGGGGGTCATCTGCCTCGTCTTCCTCATCTCCATCTACCTCCTCCAGCTGCTCCTCCGCTTTTGTCACCCGGGTAGAAAAACCACTAATTTCACCAGACAATGCTTGTACTCCAATGTCCTCCTCCTCCAGTTTAGTCCCCAATGGACTCATGTGGCCGCGAGATGTAGTCGCCACCTCTCCAGTCCTCTGCCCAGACAGATATTTCAGCATCTGTTCCAGGACATGAAGCAGTGGAATGAAGTTATTCATCCTGTAGTCCTGGCGACTGACAAATAACGTCGCCTCCTCAAATGGCCTCAGCAAACGGCAGGTGTCACGCATGAGCTGCCACTGGCTGACATCAAAGTTACACAGGGGAGTTCTCCTGTCCGCCTGGATCATCAAAAAATCGTTAATGGCCTTTCTCTGTTCATACAGTCGGTCCAACATGTGCAGGCTGGAATTCCAACGGGTGGAAACATCGCATATTAGCATGTGTTTGGGAAGGCCGTTCTGCCGCGGCAACTCGAGGAGGGTGTACCTGGCTTTGTAGGAATGGATGAAGTGCATGCACAGTTTCCTGGCCATTTTCAGAATCTTCTGAGGATTGGTGTAAGACTTCAGGAACCTTTTCACAACCACATTGAACACCTGAGCCATGCAGGGCGCATGGACCATCCTTCCTCGGTGCAGTGCGGACACCATGCTCCTCCCATTGGCGCAGGAGCAGCAGTTTGACAACGTGGAGGAGAAAGCGCGTCTCCTGTCCAAGTTGTTTGTGTGGCTGGGCAGGAAGCACATTCACCCAGTGGGCCGTAAAGGACGTGTACTGGCCCTGACCGTAGTTACAGCTCCACACGTCTGCGCTGCCGTGCACCTTGGAACAAACCGATAGGCTCAAGGACTGGCCCACCTTCTGTTCCACATATTTGTGAAGGGCTGGTACTGCCTTTTTGAAAAATAAATTACGGCTTGGAACTCTCCACCTCGGTCCGGCACAGGCCATTAATTCTCTGAACGGTGCAGAGTCCACCATTTGGAAAGGGAGGGACTGCAGCACCAACAACTTGGACAGGAGCACGGTCAGCTTCTGCACCTTAGGATGGTTGGACGCATACTGTTGTCTCTTTGCAATCGCCTCGCTGAACGACTGCTGGCGCCAAGAATAGCGAGGAGCAAGAGCATCTGGACCGGGAGATGATAGCAAAGAGAAACATCTCCCTTCTGCAGAGGTGGGGGAGCCTTGACTGGCTGCAACGGCATGCATGCCAATGGGTGCTGCTGCTGCAGCGGCGGGTTGGACCACCACATCTGAGCCACGTTTCTCCCAGGCCACCGGATGGTGACGCTGCATGTGTTGACGCAGGGCCGTGGTGCCAATGTTAGCTCCCTGGCCACGCTTCACTTTCTGCCCACAGATTCTACATATACACATGTTCGGCTCCTCCGGTGTCTTAGAAAAAAACTGCCACACCGCCGAGTATCGGATTTTACCGCTAACGCTCCGCACTGAGTGACTACTACCGCCGCTGCCTCGCTCAGCCCCTAAGGCGCTACTTTCTTGGACCTGCGAAGCGGGTTTTCTACCCTGCTCCCATGTGCGGTCGGCTACATCATCATCGATTATTGTTTGCTCTTCACTGCTGTCCTCCTCAACGGTCTTGGTATGCAGAGGCTGACCCCTCACAACATGACTTCCCATGCCACTCTCCACATCTATACTTTGCCGCCTACTGCAAGAAGCAGGGGATATTGGCTCCATTTCTTCGCTGCCAAGCAGCTGCTGACTGTCCACCTCAAATTGTTCATCCTCGCTGTATAGTGGCGCTGAGCCCAGACCACATAGTATATCTCTGGCTGAGGGAAACGGATGGGATAGAGGTGGGTTGAGGACAGGTGAGGGCCGCTGACCCGCTCCCAGGCCATGCCAACTAAGAGTTGTGTCTGATGAATCCACCGACTGTTTGCTGGGGTTGTCAGACGTCATCTGGGATGAGGTTGATGACCTAGTCAACCAATCAAGAACCCTTGGGTTGCTGGTCATCACACAGCCGCTACATGACACTGGCAGTTCTGGCCTCACCGAGTGACCCCTGCTGCGACGCTCCCTTTCTGTGCTGCTCCAGGAATGTTTGTGCCACTGCCACTCGCATGTGAAGAGCCTGCCACCTCTCTGTCTGACAAACTGTTTGATGAAAAATGTACAGACTGTTTAATTAAGATATCTGTTTATGATAAGTACACACCTTGTATTTGACTCCAAATGAACCCACTAAGAAGCTTGGGTAACCCTTGGATATAAATTGCGCTACAGAAATCACCAGGAAAAACTTAACTGGTATGTGGCGTGTAAAAACGCTGTGTATTTTACTGACTGCAAAAGCACAAACAGGCTTAAATAACTCTTGCATATTCAATGTGCTCCATAAATGACCAGATGGAATTAAAATATATATGGGGCAGAATTAGACCCACCCTGGACTTACAATACCCCACAAACTGAATCAAAATGATAACAGAAGAGGAGCAGTCTCTGAGAACAGCTGTGACCCCCCCCCCCCCCCGCCCCAAATCACTGTTAAAAAATTAATTCTTTTGTGTGAGATCTCTGCAGCAGCGGCAACAGTGGCACAGAGAGAGGAGTGTGAGCAGCCAGCATGGTGTCCGGACTTATATAGTGCACTGACGTCACAGAATCCCACCGGTCTCTGATTGGCTTCATCTTTGCACATGTCATTGAGGGTCCTCCTTTCTTCCTCCCAGACTTCTCTGCCCCCTTGTTACACCATGTGCTTGCGGCTATTTTAGCAATTAAAAACACGCTTCATTCCCGCGAATCACCCCAAACTTCTATTTCGTGCAGAACCGAAGTTTTCCTGAAATTCTAAATGAAGGCCACTTCATTAGAATCAATTCGCCCATCTCTAAATGTGGTTTGACACTCGCCAGAACGCCCCCACATCTTTGGCGTATTACAAAGTGTCGGGGCCGTGCCGATTACTGAATACTGACGCAGCCCGTTCACACATGTCGTCCTAAGTGTTCCCTATACGGCGTTGTTCTAGGTTATAAGTTAATGTATATGTTTATTCCTTTGAGGGGTTGTGTTGGTTTCGGGGCCCAGTGCACAGCTCTGTTCAGGGGCTCATAATGCTGTTAAGACGGCCCTGCTAACAGGTTGACCTCCCACCCCTGTAACCTCTGCAGCAATGCTGGCAGCTCTCATCTCTGTCGTGCACTCAACTTCTTTGGGCGACCATGGCGAGGCCTGTTCCAAGTGGAACCTGTCTTGTTAAACTTCTGTATGGCCTTGGCCCCCGCGCTGCAGCTCAGTGTCAGGGTGTTGGCATCTTCTTATAGCCTCAGCCATCTTTATGTAGAACAACAACTATTTTTTAAGCTCCTCGGACAGTTCTTTGCAATGAGGGGCCATGTTGAATTTCCAGTGACCAGTATGAGAAAGTGTGAGAGCGACAACACCAGATTTTACACACCTGCTCCTGGGACCATGTAACTCTAATGAGTCACATGACACTGTGCAGGGAAAATGGCAAATTGGGCACAGTTTCTCCATTTTCACTTCGGGGTGTACTCACTTTTGTTGCCAGCGATTTATACATTGATGTCTGTGTTGAGTTATTTTGTGGGCACATGACATTTACACTATTATACAAGCTGTACACTGACTACTTCACATTGTATCAAAGTTTCATATCTTCAGTGTTGTCCCATATAATATTTACGAAAACGTGAGGGGTGTGTATATACTGTATATATATATATATATATATATATAGTGTAGGCAACCAGCAGGAAAGATAGTAGAAGGCAGATATGTGCCAAGCAGGTTGCTGTATTGTATATTAAAATTCCAGGGATGTTAGGGTGGCCGGTCCAGCAGTGCGCCCCGGCCTTTCCATTTAGCCGGATTGCAGCAGGAGAACTGCAGTGTATGTGCCACCAAAGTCCCAGGAGCTCTCTGGGGGGAAAGAGCATTTTAGTCAATGACAGTAGGTTTATGGCGTGTGTGTATAGTTGGTATAGCTGCCATGCACCTTACATGGGCTCTTTTTCCGGGACGGGCATTACTAGTCACAGACCTCAGGTGAGGAGTGTAAACCTGAGGATTTTGTTTGCTATTTCCCTCCACTATGTGCAGCAGTAAGGAGCTGAGAGAGGAGCTCTGGGTCGCAGTCTGATTACCCTGCACCTGGGCCGACACTATACGGTTGTATGCAGACTTTATGCCTTCTTAGCTGGAATTAAGCCACCTGATTGCTTGGTTTATGGACATTAACCAGATGTTGTGAAACCTGCGGCTGAAGATAGTTTGTGTTATAAATAAATCAAAAAAACCTTGTTAGCTTTGCATCCAAAAACCCATTTGTGATTAGCATCTTTGCAGCTAAACTCCTAATATATATATTGTAAGGACTCACTCTCATCCGGCCGCCCTCCTGGACCGTCCTGGGGGTACTTAGCTCGTGGGAACGCCGTCTTTGGTAAACGGATTGGCACTCAAAGGCTTCTTCTTTTTGGCCTCAGCCTGTTTTATTTTTGCACAGGTTGACAGAATTCAACAATAAAAAAAAAATCAAAAACTTGGCCGTCTAGCCTCTAGCTAAACATTATAACATACCCTGTCTATCAGTCGTCTGGACCTAGCGTCCAGACCCCAAAACACCTTTACCCGTCTCAACTGGTTCCTGGCTTGTCTCAAGCCTCTGGGGGCAAAAGCTTCCCTCCAGCTCATCTGCTGCACTGTCAGCTAGCAGACCACACCCCCTTAACACCTGCAGGCCCAGGCCTTTTATAGCCATCCAGGGACTGGCCCAAAACCTGGCCTGGAACATGGGGACGCCCTCCCACCCAACACCGTCCCGGGAAAGGCAACCCATCACTAGCCGCATAGCAGTCATACTAACTACCTGTGTCATTAACCTAGGGTTATTGACGCTAAACGGTTGCCTTCCCCCCACCGAGACCAGGTTTTCGGTGTCATGTCTGTAGCAGGTCCCTTGCTGTACGCCACCTAGTTTCACAACGCTGTGACTGCCTAAGTTTGCCCTGCCACAATATATATATATACCTCTTACCACTAGCTGGGTGTGTGGTTGAGGGAGAATAATTCCTGAAACACAGAGTCACTGCCCACTTTGTGTCCTCAAATTCTGCACTTGAATGCACAGTGTTATGTGGGAGGTATCAAATGGGGAAGGGGAGACTGGGAAAATGAAGTTGGCTCATCCAAACTCACTCCACTGTGGCCTGCGCCTTGCTCTCATGAGGTGTAGCTCAGAGCAGCTCCAACTTGACGACCTACATACCTATCTAGATTCTTCTCTATGTACCTTCTTGGGGCTTATATGCCTAGCTGGGTCCTTACCCACATTTGGCTCTAATGTACCTACCTACAAGGAACTTACCACATAATGGGTGGCCTATCTACATATGTACTGAATTCAGGGAGCTAAATACCCATAACCACGTGTCTCCTGCCTTATTTTGCTATATTTACACCATGGACACCTCCATTAGCATCACAGGTATTTTGAGGTTAGCAACACTAAAGTGTGACCCTGGGGAATACTCTCAACATCCGCAGTCCCCTCCCCACCCTGACAAAAGAAGGATAACTACTCCTCCCATCCTCTCCTCTGTGGCTCTGGCATGCTACACATGTCTACACTTTATTTTGACATCATTTTGTAAATGTCTTTTTTATATTTTTTGGGAGGACTTTTTTACATGTTCAAGAAAATTTGCAACACAGATATTTTTAGGGACCAGTCCAGTTCGGAGGTAGCTTTGAGGGGCCTGTATGTTAGAAACCTCCATAACTGACTCGATATAAGAAACTGTATCCCATAGGTAAGATCCCCTATGCTGGCCGCTTACAACGAGACGATCATACATGTGAATGAGCAGAGCGGAACTTCTGGCCGTCCTCCTCATTCACTTCTATGGGAGCCTCCAAACATTACCGAGCACATGCACACAGCGAGTTGCGAGCGGCCAGCATAAGGGATTTCACATCATGGTAAACCCCTTTATGGAATATATTCAAAAGTGTCGGGAGTGTATGGACCACACAGGAGTTTTTTTAGCGTTAGGTTGTGAAAATGAAAAATTACAATTTTTCCAATAATTTGTAGTTTTAGTTTCTATGTCATTTTCACGAGGAATCCTGGAAAAAAAATCACCTCAAAATGTGATAAGCGAGTTCAGTAATCCCCCATATGTGGGTATAAACTGCAGCTTGGGCGCGTGGCAGGGTGTACAAGGGAGGGTGGCTATTTGGGTTTCGGGAACCGTTTTTGGGTGGGTGCCCCCAAAAGCCCAAAAAGGGAAAAACCCTTCCCAAAGCACCACATCAAAATTTCCCGGCCCCCTCGGGGAATTTAGGATGGTGTATTGTATGTTTCGGTCCCACAGGTGTTACACAGTATTTCGCCACTTTTTTAATTCGGTTTCATTTTCCGGGCCCCCCGGAAAACCCAAGGAAAACCCCCAATTTCAGAATAGACGGAGAATTTGGGGATCGCATCTCCCAATTGACTCAATATCCCCTAAATCCGTACCCCCGGGTGTACCTAAAAAACAACAGGAATTCGGGGGCTAGATTAAAATGGGCAGACCCCACTAAAGATCATATGGATCCGACCTGCCCACAGGTACCAACATACACAGACAAGAAGGGGCGTCATACTCTGAAATCGCTATTAGGGTCAAACTTGCCTCCAGACATGGGCGCAATGCCCCGGGAAAGGAAAACCCTACCCCCAATACCCTAAAAAAGGGGGACTTTAAAGCTTTAGTACTGAGGTAGAGATGCAGCAAGTCCGAAATCGCAGCATCCTGAAGAAAAAGGGGATCGCAGTCGTTAGAAACCTAGAGGCACTCAAATGACCCCAGGTCTATATCCCCCACATCTAAAACCCCAGGTGTAAATAAAGCCGAAGCATAAAAAGCCTCTAGACACCAGAGGACTTTTGACAACGGGCAGGCGCAGTAATTAAGTAAGAGGCATACCAGAGTCAAAGGACCAAGAAGATTCAAGGTTTTCCTTTTCCCACAATTTTTAAAAACTTGTCCTGGGGAAGAGAGACTCAATTTTAAAAAATTTTAAAACCCGGCCCACAGATTTTTGAAACCCAAACCAACATCCAGCACCCCCAGGGATATGATCTTTCCCTCCATGACTTTCAAATTGGGAAATGCATAATGAATCACTAGGTTTTCTGAAGACGATACTTTATGAAGATACACCAAACCAACTTTTTCAAGACTTATCTTGGCTCACCTTATATAAAAAAGGTGCTGAGGGCCCCTATTGGCGAGCCCAAAAAGCATAGACATCAGGTTAATGGGGGACCCTTTTATGCTAATTCCCCCCAAAAAATGGAAAGACCCCTTCTGAAGGCCCGAAAAACTTAAACCACTTCGCTCTTTCTTGACCCGGGAAAAACCGGGGTATTCAGGGTTGGGAGATAGGGATGCCTTCCATCCCCGCCTGCAACTGGAACAAAACCCGTAGCACCAGAAAAGGCCCGGGACAAAGGGACTCTAAACGCCTCCATTTAAAAAGGGAATGGTTCCCCCCTACCTGAATGTTCCTTTTGGCACAAAAAAAAGGGAAAAAGAAAAAAGAAATCCACTTACCAGATAATAAAATGGGGTTTCTATTTTGAAAAGGGCAAAGGGGCTGGTTCTTTACTAGAAGATTCCCTATTATCCAAAAAGATTTGGGGCCTCCTCTAACTGTTCAGGGGTTTAAATAAAATTGAAGTTTTTGATATGTTGCTTTACTATGACGTTTGTTTCCTCAAAAGTATCTGTGGAAAATTAGCGCCCCATCTTTCTGCTGCGAGTGATGTATGTAGTACGGGGTGGGACTTGGCCACCATGGGGGAGAAAGCTTCTGATATGAGACTTTTTATTTACAACATTTCTCCCAACCTAGCCTCCTAACCTTATTCCTTCCTCCCCTCCCCCCCCCTTCCCCCTCTCCCGTTTGGTGTTTTTTTTTTTATTTCTTTCTTTTCTCCCCTCCTTTTTTCCCGCTACCCAAACCCCCCCTTTTCCCTTTTTTATTTTAGTTCATCCTCCCCTCGGGTGGCCGAGGACCACGGCGTCGAATGTGCAAACTAATTTGTTGCATATAAAAGTAGGTCTTTACTTGTAAACTGTTGGTGTTCTACACTGTTTCTGGTATTTCCCCCATAGGGGACGATTAGGAGGAAACATTTCGTTCTTTATATCCATCCCCATCAGGACTTTGTTTTTTCTTTCGGTCCCTTTTTCCCCAGACCAGGGGTTTAACCCAGGTCCCATCAGATGGGGGCAGATTTTTGTCACATGTTTTTTCAATTTCCCTCCTATGTTCCTGTCTGCATTCCATCCCAATGATACACTTCTTTAAAACTCAAAGAGCTTTATAATTTGCTCCACAACTACTTAATTTTGCATGATGGCTAAATTAACCTCTTTAAATGTTAAAGGCCTCAATTCAGGTACTAAACGCAGGTTACTGGCATCAGAATTGAAGAATCTTGGGCACACCTTGTGTTTTTTCCAAGAAACCCTTTTAATAAACCGAAAACCCTTTAATTTTCTTAAAAAACCCCTTTCCCGACTTCCGGGGGGGGGGGGGGGGGGGGGGGGGGGTTTTGGGCCGCCCTGAGGTGAAGCAAAGAGGAGCCCCACAAACGGCACCAAAAAACATCAATTAACCCGCTCTTACCCCTCGAGACTGCCGGGAGAGAGAAAGGAGGTGGAGTACGGGAGCGACACCAGCGTGTAGCCGAAAGGTGCAAAAAAGCCGCGGAGAGACCAGTTGAGAAGCCTCGCTACGCAGCGCGGCGGGAGTGCAGAGCCAGGAGGAGGAAAGTGGCGCGCACACAGCAGCCTGCAGACCAGCGATCTCTGGAGCGAAGCATCAGGCTATACAGGTACCCGGGGAGCAGAACAGAGCAGCTGACGGCGGGAAAAATCTTCCCCGGGGGGGCAGATCTGACCACAAGAGACTTTCCCCCCCGGGGGGGGCACGAGCAGATTAAAGGCTCGGCAGTCCCCCCATCTTCCATTTAGGGGCCCGCGCCCTTTGGCGGCCGGGGGCACAATGCCCTATCCACGGCCCTGCGACTCCAGCGCCTACACAAAATCTGCGAGCTGCCTTTGACTAACAACGTCTCCGCAGGGACTGAGCATATAGGAGACAGTAACACGCACAGAGAATACAGGCCATTAATTGCGGTGTCTGCCCGCAGTTACATGTCGAATATCACTAGCGGCTGCACTTGCACACTCACCCCCTGAGATTTGCGGGGAGAAGAGGGCTCATAGACTCTGGTATCCATACCAGCTTTACTGGTGGCGGCTCTACAACAAAGCTGTTCCCCATTATACAAACTTAATCCGGGGATCCATCACCGCTATATGGTCCCGGGCGTCCATATTGCTCACACACCACGATTTGGTCATCAAGAGATCAGCATCCTGAAAGGCTACCATCCCTTCGGCAGTCCGGCTGACTCAGCCTAAAGCATCAATCTAAGTCAAAGTAAACTTGACATCCTACATCTAAAGGGACCAGAGGGGCACCATTTTGGGGGAGGCCAACCCCCAAAAAAAAAAAAAAAAACCTAAAAACAGAGGCCAACTAGAACAGTCTTATTATATATCCACATTTTTCTAGCGTCACTGAGAGACTTTAGTGCATGGACCGTTACCTCCAAAAGATGGGGAAATCAAGGGCGGCTAAACAGCAAGGGAATGGAGGTAAAGCCCCCTCACCGAAACCCTGACTCCGCCCCGGCCCCCTTTCCCACAGGGAATGGGAAGGAAAATTCCTTACAAAAGAGGGAACCCCCGCACAAATCATCAGACATTAAAGAGGACTGGTGTATGCCGGAAGATAACTACAAAAAACTGGCTACGGAAGTAGCCCGCCTGTTAGCCCCTGATTTACAAGAGACTTTGGCGAACACTGTTGCTCATACGTTTGCTCAAATTTAAAAGGGGAATTTTCTGAACAGGGGGAAACATTAAAAAGGACGCAGAGCCCTCAGAGCTCAATTGAAAATGTTTTTTTAGCAAAAAACTTTATCTGACAAACTTGACGACTTTGAAAAACGTTCCAAAGGAAAACCCGAGAATCTTAGGGCCCCGGGAATCCGTTTTACAACCAACTTCAGAGCAATGCGAAAAAAGTTTCCACTC
Organism: Phyllomedusa bahiana; assembly: GCA_025379985.1. Taxonomy (NCBI): domain Eukaryota; kingdom Metazoa; phylum Chordata; class Amphibia; order Anura; family Hylidae; genus Phyllomedusa; species Phyllomedusa bahiana. The sequence continues at coordinate 8,306 of JAODAL010041474.1, read as the reverse complement.
TGCTAGGCCTCCCGGGAAAAATGCATCGTCGAAAGAGCCTTCTCCCTTTAAAACCCAAAAGCAAAACACGGGAAAGCCCAAAGGGGCATTTTAAATTTTTTAAATACCTAACTACTCTGACAAGAATGAACTTCTGCGGGAAATTTAAAAAGGATCAAAACCCGGGCCGGTTTTTTTCTGCTAAATGGTAAGGCTCGCAGAGCGTTTTGGGCCCAATATCCCAAGAACTTTCCCATAAGCAGGAGAATTCGCTCTTCTATACCCAGCACCCCTCAGGTTTTTTCATGGGAAAAGGGAACTCCTCAATTTTCCCACCCCTTTCTGAAGCCCAACCCTTTTCCTTGAATGAAAAAGACAAGTTCCCCAAGGATCGGTCCCCCAAAGATCGCCCCAAAAGGCAGGACCTCCTGCCCTTTCCATGGGAAACAAAAAGAGTCGGAGAATCATCCTCTCCCCCGATCTCCCCTCATAGTCCAAAGGAGCAACGAAAGGGGATCGGCAAACTGCACGGGGGACCCTGACTTTAAATATATGAAAAATGCTTCTGAGAAATAATTGCTAAAAAAAGAAATTTTCAACTTAGGCCTTTAGCAAAAGGATTACATTATAGGAAAGGACCCGATTTTCAAAGTGCAAAGTTTTTGATATTAGTTTATTACTGTGATGTGTCTTGGTTGGGGGGGGGGATGTCGGTACTCCTTGAGCTCCTCTGTGCCCATCCTGTGGGGGGCGGGGGGAGGGAGGGGCCGGGGGGGTCCCTACCCCATCTTCTTCTCCAACAGAGGTATAATAAGAACATGAAGGGTAGCTTTGCAGGGCTCTACTTGGTGTAGCGCCAATCGGAGCAATGGGAAAAGCGATGATTAAAAACAAAGGTCCCTCATGTCGGGAAGAGGAGAGGTCCATAGGCCCAATTATCTGAAGAATGGTAAAATACATCTTACTTCTCCTGGGCGGCAATATTGGAGTAATTACTCCATAGGCATAGGCCCTACCATGTTGGGGGCCACAAAGTTCTTTGTTTGCTGTTTGGTTTCATTCCAAGGTTTTTTCTTACTTCTTAGGAGTCAGAGACCATCACGTTACCCACTGCAAAAGGTATGGAGGTTGGGGAGGCTATATCCAATAGCCACGGTTTTATCATCCTACTCCTCCAAAGACGATTAATATTGTTACATGGAATATCAAGGGCCTTCGGTCCCCAGAGAAAAGATTTATAGTCCTAAGGCACTTGAAAAAATTAAGGGCAGACATAGCGCTACTACAGGAGACACACCTAGAGGCTTCAGACTTTCACAGACCAAAAAGACTATGGGTCGGACAGGTATACGGGTCGTCTGCGAAGGGGAGGACGGGAGTGGTTATAATATTGATCCATAAAAGTATTGCTTGCACGGTAATAGACCAAACAAGCTAGAAGGAAGAACCCTTTAAAATAATATTTCTGACACAAATTCAAGAATTTCCCTCTTCAACCATAGGTCCAATGGGGAAATAAAAAACTTCTTCCAAAAACCCGCCGCAAATTTTTCAATGTTACCCCCTAAGGTCGTGGGGCGGGATTTAAAAACCGGGACACAGCGCTGTGGAAGATAATCACGAAGGGTGGTGAAAAAGGGGGTTTTAAAACCCTAACCCCAAATTAAGGCAAGACTCACCTTTTAGGACATCTGGAGGTCGTTTTCAAACCCCAAAGGGCAGGGAAAAATACCTTTTTCTCTCCCCTCACTCATCCTGGTCACGAATAGACTACTTTTTTTAAATTCCCACCAGAGTCGAAGATGTGGATGCACAAACAAAGACTTGTTATTTCGGGTCAGCCCCAATTCTAATGAAACTGAGAGATTTTACTCCACGCGGAGAGGATCATATTTGGCGTTTCCCCTCTTATCTCTATAGGGATGAGGAATTCGAGACACTTATCCGAAATTGGTGGTTGGAGTACAAACTAAACAATGAGATACACGAAGATAACCCCAAACTTTTTTGGGAGACCACTAAAGCAGTATTGCGAGGTAGGATTATATCATATATAGCCGGTGAGCTCATACGCATGAAAAGAAACTGTAGTCAAATAGATGAATTTAGGATACAACAGAAGAAAGTTATAGATAAACTTAAAAACAGAGGTTACTCTGATAACACACTAATAAGAAGTATAAAAAAGTTGATTCTATACCACGTGAACAATTGATCACCAATACTCGACAATGGAACAAGAACAAAACAGACCATAAGTTTGAGGGTATTACATTCACTACTACTTACTCTCCACAATTTAAAAATATAGTTAAAATCATTAAGAAACATCTACCTATACTCAAGACACATTCACAACTGCGGGAGATCATAGACAAAGGGATACGATTTGTTCCTAAGAGAGCGATCAATGTGAGATCTATGGTCTCGCCCAGTCTGTATATTAACCAGGATCAAACCACAAAAACTTGGCTCGAACACAAGGGGTCATACAAATGTGGACATAACATCTGTACTGTGTGCCATTACATGAAAGTAGCAAATAGTTTTACATCATTTGTAACTGGAAAAAATTACAATGTTCACCAGTATATTAACTGCAATTCCAAAAACGTGGTATATCTTATCTGGTGTGACTTGTGCCGAGTACAATATGTGGGATGTACCACTATGCCTCTCAAGATTCGCATTAGACGCCACCTGTCAGACGTAAAAAGAGATTTCCTAAGACACGATATGTCATCGGTGTCCAGGCATTTTATTGAGGCACATTCGGGTGATGTCAGCTCCCTCCATGTAATGGGCATACAAAGAATCTTCTCCTCAGAAAGAAGTGGTAGTGTGAGAGACAAGCTTTTGAGATGTGAAGCCAAATGGATCTTTACACTTCAAACGAGGCAACCTCGAGGTCTTAATATAAGATACGATATTTTCTATCACTATTGATCCATCTCCACCTTAGTCCCGTATTCCTATCTATGTTTATCCATTGCAATAAGTCTTTTGCCTGTCACATATTTTTTTATCTGTTAGTTTTATTATGTACAATTAGGTATTGTCCGTCTCTACTTACTTGGTATACATGTTCGTTGGATTCTTTGGGATGGTACATATGGGGTTAACATTACCCTCCGGACTGCTGATGATGTCATGCTATGTCCGGTTCTCTATAAAAGGTCCTTGAACATGTCTACTAACCAGACCATGAGTAAGATATTGTTATATCGAAACGCGTCGGTCTGAGAGGACTCAGGCATGACTTAGTGCCGTCCCGTATTTGGTGGTTGTGACCTTCATTGGACGTGTTTACCATTTATGCAGCATGTAAGTTTATGTTTTTAAATAATTTTTCATTAAAGTCAAAAAGTTTTTAACTATTACTATTCTACATGCTCTTATATACCGCTACCTAGCCGCTACTCCGTAATACTACATATGGATGCTGGACTGCCTATATCTTTCCTATTTGTATCGTGCCGGTGGAGTTCCCGGTTTTCCGCGCATCCACACACCTGTGTAATTTGAACTTCTACAGGGCGAAGCTGAATCCCCATTGACTTGTAAACTTTCCACCAGTGATACAAAAAATATGTACAGAGTTGTCCAGGTGGACACATCTGCACATACCTTTAATGGACCGCTGCCATTTGATTAAAATGGTCAGTTTCCCGAGTATTCTCTATCTACTGCAAACTGTCCCACTCCTAATGAAACACTCTTGCGTTAAGAGGCTCACTACAGCATTTACGAAATTCATATGGAATAATAAACGCCCTAGAATAGCTCTCAAGAAACTAATGGTTCCAAAAGATATGGGGGGTTTGAACATTCCAAATATAAGAACGTACAACTTAGCAGCTTTACTCCGACACAGTGCGGACTGGGTTAAAGGATCTTCACAGTTCTCCAACATTGAGTTGGAATCTAACTTGGTATCTCCTTGGTGCCTCAAAGCCCTTCTGCATACACCTTATTCTAAACTTCCCATGGAGGCGCGCCAAAGTTTAATGTTACGAGACACAATCAGTGCTTGGAAAGCAGCCAGAGAGATCTTCAGGCTCCCATATCAGTCTATTAACCATATGACATTGTGGGGCCACCCGGAATTTTCCCCTGGCCAAGGACCTTTTGCCCTTGCTCAGTGGAAGATGAAAGGACTTTTCAAAATACAACAACTAATTAATACACGAGAACAACGCTTTTATACATTCAGAGAACTCCAAGAACAATTTCAGTTGGATTACTCACAGTTATTACCTTATAACCAAATGAGTGAGCTTTATGAAAGCCAAAATTGGCGACTTGTCTCGACTAAGTAGGAATCATCAGTTTGATATTCTGTTAGGAGATGCTAACTTTCATCATACATTGTCCAGGTTTTACGCAGGACTAAGATGCCCTTACGAGAAGATTGATCCGGGTAAAATCTTTGGGGGATGGCAGAAAGACTTTCCAGATATCAACATACCGGAGGAGTGTTGGAGGATGTTCAAGGTAACGAAAGGCCCTGAGCAATGAGGTATGGAGAGACACCTATTTTAGATTGGCCCATAGAGCGATATATGGTTTTAACATACCCCCACACCCTTCCTCCCCAGATCGTCTTACGGCATGCCCAAAGTGTTCTACCCCTCTTACCGATTTGAAACATGGTGTCTGGACATGCCCGAAAACCCAGAAATTCTGGACGGAGCTTATATTGCTGCTACGGAATAAACTGTCGACTAAGATTCAGCTAGACCCCTTACAATTACTATTCCTTAACATCCCGTCAACGACGGGGCCATGAGGAAAAGAATGAGAGTAAGCTGCTCCACGTTATATTTATGGCAGCTAAGAGGTGCCTACTGGCGGAATGGCTACATTCAAGAGTGCCAGCTGTGACAACTGTCATTCAGTCGGTTAAACATCATATGCTGATGGATAAGATAGCCATACTCCATAATAAAGAAGCAAACACAGAAAACTTTTTTAAAATGTGGCAGGCATTTATTGCGTTTTTTCTGGTAGACACGGAAATATATTCATTTATGCAATCTTTTAAAGATACAACATGGTATCTCAAACATAAGATGGCAGGGTCACTGGGACGATTACTGATTGAGGATAAAGCCTAGAGGAAGAGGTATAAATCGAGAAAATAGAATAGGGGGTCCTGATACTGTGGGAGGTGGTCTAAAGCTCCGCGTTTTATATATGTGTTGTTCAAGTTTTCGTTGTTATTCTGAACCCATTGGTACCAACTTGCAGATAACTTTGCATGTAACAACCACATTGTGATACTAATGTACACGCTATATCTTGTAACAATGAAACGTTACTGGTAATTTTTTTTCTTTTGTGTATAAATTGATTTGAAAAACCAATAAAAATTTTCATGATAAAAAAAAAAAAAAAACTCCTTTCCTCTTTCCTTTGTCGCCTCACAAGACAGGAAAAAGGCAGGAGTTGCTATATTATTATCTTCAAATTGCCCGTTCCAAATCAATAGCTCAATCCTTGATGAACAGGGAAGGTACAAATTTTTCTTTACGGGACCCTTTCCTGGGATCCCCGCTAACGTATTAAACATATATGCCCAAATCAAGCCCAACTACGCTTTTTAACACGAGTTTTAAATAAATTGAAAAGGTCAACCTCATCCATGGTGATTCTGAGAGGAGACTTTAATTTAGACTTCTCAGATACCATGGATAGACTGTACTTAAATAAAAAAAACTGCGGATTCTACACAGGCCAGGCTATCCAGAGATTTCAGAAAACTGATTAGGAAATTTGGACTGTTGACTTGTGGAGAATAGCGCATCCAACAGAGAAAGGTTTTTCTTTCTTCTCTCCTCCCCATCAATCTCACTCTAGGATTGATTATTTTTTCGGCAACACCCCCACGCTGATGCGTATGGTAGATGCACACATTGAGCCAATCACGTGGTCTTACCACGCTCCCATTACCCTGACCCTGCGATTAGAGATGGGCGAATTGATTCTAACGAAGTGGAATTCATTTAGAATTTCAGGAAAACTTCGGTCTGAACGAAGTCGAATTTTGGGGGTACTTCGGGTGAACGAAGTGTGCTTTTGATTGATAAAATGGCTGCGAGCACATGGCGTTACAGGGGGCAAAGCACTCTGGGAGGAAGAAGGGCATAGCCTGCATGACAGGGTTCAGAGATGAAGCCAATCAAGACCGGGGGGAATTCTGGTGACGTCACCGCACTATATAAATCCGGGCGCGACGCTGGGAGCTCACACTCCTCTCGCTATACTGATCAGGGAAGGTGCTGCCGCGGCTGATTGTGATAGCTCTTGCTGAAGAACTGATTTTTATACAGCGATTTTTGTGGGGTGTCTCAGCTTGTCTCAGAGACTGCTTCTCTTAATGTTCTATTTCTGATTTTTTGGGGTATTGGATCTGAAGTCCAGTGTGCGTCCACTGCAGCTGCATATACACTCACCGGCCACTTTATTAGGTACACCATGCTAGTAACGGGTTGGACCCCCTTTTGCCTTCAGAACTGCCTCAATTCTTCGTGGCATAGAGTCCACAAGGTGTTTTCAACGATGCTCAATTGGTAAACCCAAAGGGGGCCCCAAAAAGTACCAAGAAAATATTCCCCACACCATGAAAACCACACCACCAGCCTGAACCGTTGATACAAGGCAGGATGGATCCATGCTTTCATGTTGTTGACGCCAATTCTGACCCTCCCAATCCGAATGTCGCAGCAGAAATCGAGACTCATCAAAACCAGGCAACCGTTTTTCCAATCTTCTACTGTCCAATTTCGATGAGCTTGGGCAAATTGGAGCTCATTTCCTGTTCTTAGCTAAAAGGGAGTGGCACCCGTGTGGTCTTCTGTTTGCTGTACCCATCGCCTCAAAGTTGGCCGTACTGGCGTTCAGAGATGCTCTTCTGCCTACCTTGTTGTAACGGGTGGCTATTTGAGTCACGTTGCCTTTCTATCAGCTCGAACCATTGCCCATTCTCCTTTTGACCTCTGGCATCAACAAGGCATTTCCGCCCACAGGACTGCCGCTCACTGGATGTTTTTCTTTTTCGGACCTTTCTCTGTAAACCCAGAGATGGTTGTGCGGAAAATCCCGGGAGATCAGCAGTTTCTGAAATACTCAGACCAGCCCTTCTGGCACCAACAACCATGCCACGTTCAAAGGCACTCAAATCACCTTTCTTCCCCATACTGATGCTCGGTTTGAACTGCAGGAGATTGTCTTGACCATGTCTACATGCCTAAATGCACTGAGTTGCCGCCATGTGATTGGCTGATTAGAAATTAAGTGTTAACGAGCAGTTGGACAGGTGTACCTAATAAAGTGGCCGGTGAGTGTACATTTTAATGCTATCTGCTCACAGCACATTGAATATCCAAGGGGCATCTAAGCCAGTTCCTGTTGTATTCATTTAAAGAAAAAAGCGTTTTTTACAATACAAAAAACCACTTCATTTTTTGGTGCTCAATTCTTTTGCGCAATTTACATCCAGGGGTTAATTAAGCGTTGTTCTGCTGCTGTGGTGACTCCAAGAAACTGTCTTTTTTACCGCCAAAAAATATAATTTTCTTGTAGCCTAATTCACAAGCGAAGGTTAATTACAATTTTTTCTCTTGTTGTGTAACGTAGAAAACACGCAATTGTAACACGCTTAAAAGCTAGTAGTTTGTGGCTGCTCAATTCTTTTGCGCAATTTACATCCAGGGGTTAATTAAGCGTTGTTTTTCTGCTGTGGAGAAGCTGTCCTGCCCGGCCAGTAATGTGGCATCAGAGCGGGTGTTCAGTGCGGCGGGGGCCATCGTTACCCCAAGGAGAACCCGCTTGTCCACGGGACATGTGGAAGGACTGACCTTTGTCACGATGAATCAGGCGTGGATTGGCCAGGAAATTTTCCCCACACCAATGCCTTAGCGTCAGACTACATCAGCCATGACGCCTCACCCAAACTGTGAGAAATGGTCTGGGTTCAAACTACCCGCCTCAGCCACTATTCTGATGCCGCCACCCGCCTGATGCCACACATCTGCTGACAGTTTCTCCTTTTGCCACCAACCATCTTTACCAGGGACTGGTAATTGCCACCCACCTCCACACTCTGTCATTGTTCCACTGTCTGACCTCATGCGGCTGCCGCCGTCACCTCCACCTCTGTCATTGTGCCACTCTGTGGCCTACTCCAGTTTTTGCCACCTCCAGAATGTCATTGTGCCACTGTCCCGACCTCATGCTGCTGCTGTGGCTGCTGCCGAGACTACACACTGTCATTGTGCCACTGTCTGACCTCATGCTGCTGCTTTTGGCTGATGCCGTGACCACAA
>JAODAL010041473.1:0-35845 GCA_025379985.1 Phyllomedusa bahiana | reverse complement strand
GGGGGGGGAGCCCATACAGGGTTTTAAAACGGGGCATTTTCCCCTTCAGGACACCGCGCCGTGGGGACCAAAGAAGCTGGTGCAGTGCTTGGTCATATCCAAAAGAGCGTCCCACATTGTGCAGAGGTTACGGGGGGGGGGGTCACCCTGTCAGTGCTAAACCCATACACCACACACTGCATCACATTGGTTGTGGCTGTCGTCCCAAAAGGAAAGTTCGCTAAAGTGATGCACAAAAAGGCCGAAAAGAGTTTACTAATTACAACAGACTAAGAACATGGTTATGGAACCACGCCCTTTGTGTCTGATAAAAACTAGAAAAAAACAAATGTTCAAGGGGTCGGCATGGCGGCGGCAACCAGTGAGGAGCCAAAGAAAAGTGTGTCTGCTACATCAAGCATGTGGGGGGAGTATCAGGGTTTGTGGTGCAAGTGCCCCGGCTGGGGGGAGCACATTTCATTGAGGAAACCCATGAATCCAACATGTCCGTGACATCCGAAGCAGAGCAGACCCCTCCCTTCTGGGCCGCAGGCAGTATCAACTGAAAACGACCCCAAACACCTCCAAGACCCCCCCCCCCCACTAAAGAGACTGAGGGAAAAGGTGCGGGACGGGCCCAAAGCTCTCCAGACCAAACGCTAGGACATTTGGGGGGCCCCCTCAAACGAAGGTGGAGGAGCACAAGGTCTCTACCATCCCCCACCCCGTATGTCCAGGAGAAAGGGAAGGGAGCCGGGGTGCACCTGTGAAGCCTAGTGACCTCCAGGCCCAAGAGAGTTTTGGCCCGCGTGAGAAATAATGGCGGCCTCATAGAATACTGACACTTTGGGCACAATTTGTCCATTGTCACTTAGGCTATGTTCACACGGCTTATTCTGGGACATATTTTGTTCCATACTTCGCACCCCCACTCGCCTTGGGGGGGGTCCCCCATTACGGTTCCCGTTTTAAGAGAATATGGGATAAAAGTCCATCCCCGCTCCGGCTCCCCCCCCTCCCCCACTCACGCACACACCGTAATTGCAGGGCAAAATACGTAACGTAATTAAGCCGTGTGAACCTGCTCAAGTTGCCCCCCATTTTGGGTCACTTAGGGTGCACCCCACTTTTGTGTCACTTAGGGGGTGTCCTCACTTTGCTGTCACTTGGGGTGTCCTCACTTTTGTGGCCAATTAGGGGGGCCTCACTTTTGCAGCACTTAGGGGTTCCCCACTTTTGCGTCACTTAGGGGTGCCTCACTTTTGTGGCCAATTTGGGGTTCCTCACTTTTTTTTGGCCAATTAGGGGGGTCCCACTTTTGCAGTCACTTAGGGGTGTCCTCAGGGGGGTTCCTCACTTTTTCAGTCCTTAGGGGGGTCCTCACTTTTTCTGTCACTTAAGGGTTTTTCCCCATTTGTGGTCTCTTAGGGGGTGTCCTCACTTTTGTGGCCAATTAGGGGTGTCCTCACTTTTGTGGCCACTTAGGGGTGTCCTCACTTTTGTCGTCACTTAGGGGGTGTCCTCACTTTTGCGGTCACTTAGGGGGTGTCCTCACTTCTGAGGTCACTTAGGGGTGTCCTCACTTTTGCGGTCACTTAGGGGTGTCCTCACTTTTGCGGTCACTTAGGGGTGTCCTCACTTTTGTCCCCAGCGGTTAGACATTGATGCCTATGTGCGGAGTTATTCTGAGGGCACAGCACTGCTCTGTATGACGGTATATGGCGGTGTAGCAGGCTATGTCGGGCTGTGCAGAGCGCCCTCCTCCCCGGTCTCCGCAGCCGCTTCTCTCCTAAATTTACCCCACAATAAAAAGTACACGGACGCGAAGCGGTTAAAAACCTTCGGCTCCTCCCACTGCAGGATAGGGCGTGTCCGCGGGCCGCACGTGCTCCGCCGCCGCCTCTGATTGGATAGACGGCTTCTCCCGTCTCCGCCGCAGCCAATCAGTGAGGCGGATTCGCGCATGCCTCGTTCCTCAGCGGTGAATTTTTCATCGACGGCGCCAAATCTGTCAGGTACCAGGAAACCGGGAGCCGCGGGCGCCGCTGCTCAACATGGACGAGCTGTACCTGGAGAACATCGACGAGCTCATCACCGACCACAACAAGATCGTGAGGCCGCCATTACTGACCCCTCCCGGCCCTCATAGTGTATAAACCGGGGAACCTCGGGGAATGGCGCCCCTGGTGGCCGGAGGGTGTCATCTCCTGAGCTGTCCCGTAATCACCTTAATATACAGAACTACCTGACCAATACCGTATATATCATAGTATATCCCCCGTCACCGTCTACACCCGATATATCCCCCTCCCCCGACGTCTACACCGATATAACCTCCCCCCGGACAGTCTAAAACCGATATATCCCCCCTCTACACCGATATATCCCCTCCCCCCGGACCGTCTAACACCCGATATATCCCCTCCCCCCTGGCCCGTCTGCACCCTATATATCCCCCGGACCCTCTCCACCCCGATATATCCCCCTCCCCCTGGACCCTCTACACCCGATATATCCCCCTGGACCCTCTACACCCGATATATCCCCCGCCCCCCGGACGTCTGCACCCTATACCCCCGGACCCTCTAACCCATATCCCACTCCCCCGGACCCTCTACACCCGATATATCCCCCTCCCCCTGCACCGTCTACACCCGATATATCCCCCTCCCCCTGCACCGTCTACACCCGATATATCCCCCTCTCCCCTGGACCGTCTACACCCGATATATCCCCCTCCCCCTGGACCGTCTACACCCGATATATCCCCCTCCCCCCTGCACCGTCTACACCCGATATATCCCCCTCCCCCTGCACAGTCTACACCCGATATATCCCCCTCCCCCTGGACCGTCTACACCCGATATATCCCCTCCCCCGGGACGTTTTACACCAAAATTCCCTCCGCCCTGGACCGTCTACACCCATATATCCCCTCCCCCCCTGGCGTCTAAAACCCGATATCTCCCCCTCCCCCCCCGGGACCGTCTACACCCGATATCTCCCCCTCCCCCTGCACCGTCTGCACCCGATATATCCCCCTCCCCCTGCACCGTCTACACCCGATATATCCCCCTCCCCCCGGACCCTCTACACCCGATATATCCCCCTCCCCCTGGACCCTCTACACCCGATATATCCCCCTCCCCCCTGGACCGTCTGCACCCGATATATCCCCCGGACCCTCTACACCCGATATATCCCACTCCCCCCCCGGACCCTCTACACCCGATATATCCCCAGGACCGTCTACACCCGATATATCCCCCTCCCCCTGGACCGTCTACACCCGATATATCCCCCTACCCCCGGGACCGTCTACACCCGATATATCCCCCTCCGCCCTGGACCGTCTACACCCGATATATCCCCGCCCCCGAACCGTCCCCACCCGATATATCCCCCCCCCTGCACGTGCACCCGATATAACCCCTCCCCCGGACCGTTCTACACCCGATATATCCCCAGGACCGTCTACACCCGATATATCCCCAGGACCGTCTACACCCGATATATCCCACCCCCCCCTGGACCGTCTTCACCCGATATATCCCCCTCCCCCTGGACCGTCTACACCCGATATATCCCCCTCCCCCCTGGACCGTCTACACCCGATATATCCCCCTCCCCCCGGGACCGTCTACACCCGATATATCCCCCTCCCCCCTGCACCGTCTACACCCGATATATCCCCCTCTCCCCTGGACCGTCTACACCCGATATATCCCCCTCCCCGGGGACCGTTTTGCACCCGATATATCCCCCTGCACAGTCTACACCCGATATATCCCCCTGCACCGTCTACACCCGATATATCCCCCTCCCCCCTGGACCGTCTGCACCCGATATATCCCCCTCCCCCCGACCGTCTACACCCGATATATCCCCCTCCCCCCTGCACCGTCTACCCCCGATAATATCCCCCTGCACGTTGCACCCATATATCCCCCTCCCCCCGGGACCGTCTCACCCGATATACCCCCCTCCCCCCGGACCGTCTACACCGGATATATCCCCCTCCCCCTGGACCCTCTACACCCGATATATCCCCCTCCCCCCGGACCCTCTACACCCGATATATCACCCTCCCCCTGCACCCTCTACACCCGATATATCCCCCTCCCCCTGCACCCTCTACACACGATATATCACCCTCCCCCTGCACCCTCTACACCCGATATATCCCCCTCCCCCTGGACCGTCTACACCCGATATCTCCCCCTGGACCCTCTACACCCGATATATCCCCCTGGACCCTCTACACCCGATATATCCCCCTGGACCGTCTGCACCCGATATCTCCCCCTCCCCACGGGACTGTCTGCACCCGATATATCCCCCTCCCCCTGCACAGTCTACACCCGATATATCCCCCCCCCCGCACGTCTACACCCATTATCCCTCCCCCTGCACCGTCTACACCCGATATATCCCCCTCCCCCCGGACCCTCTACACCCGATATATCACCCTCCCCCTGCACCCTCTACACCCGATATATCCCCCTCCCCCCTGCACCCTCTACACCCGATATATCCCCCTCCCCCTGCACCCTCTACACCCGATATATCCCCCTCCCCCTGCACCCTCTACACCCGATATATCCCCCTCCCCCTGCACCCTCTACACCCGATATATCCCCCTCCCCCCGGACCGTCTGCACCCGATATATCCCCCTGGACCGTCTACACCCGATATATCCCCCTCCCCCCGGACCCTCTACACCCGATATATCCCCCTCCCCCTGGACCGTCTACACCCGATATATCCCCCTGCGGACCGTCTACACCCGATATATCCCCCTCCGCCCGTCCCCTATATGCTCCTCCCTTATTGTACCCAGCCCTTTAGTCTACACCTTGTTACCTGGCATTATTCGGGTGCTCCCCTGCAGATCTCGGAGGAGGGGGATAGTTATACATGGAATCTGCTGCAGTGGTCCAATCATCTCCCTCTCTTCTGCCGAATCTCTTATCATCATCGCAGCGATCACTGATTGGCTGCTGCAGCCATGTGACATTTCCTGACATCACCAATCGGAAGTGAATGGTGATGTCAGGTTGTGTCACATGACCGCAGCAGCCAATCAGTGATCGCTGCGATGATAAGCGATTCAGCAGCAGGAGACGGTGGAGGGGAGCGGCAGGTTAAAACTCATCATGGAGAACCCCTATAAGAAGTCTGCGGAGTCTGAAGCCCCTGCCTCTGTATGGCCGGCCCCCCGCACTCCGCTCTCTGCGTACAGCGCCCCCTATGGATAACATACATGTAGTAACACTTCCCCTCTCTTTTTCTTTCGCAGGTGACTTATAAATGGCTGAGTCACACTCTCGGGGTCCACGTCAATCAAGCCAAGCAGTGAGTACAGGGTACAATGCTGGGAGTTGTAGTGCTCTGGTTGTTGCTGTGTCCACTGTCTGCTTGTTTCGGACTGGAAGAAGCTATCAGACCCGGGACGGCACCAGCAGGGGCCTCGTGTGGTGCTGCGCTTCTCCTGTGGTGGTGCTGCGCTTCTCCTGTGGTGGTGCTGCGCTTCTCCTGAGGTGACGCTGCGCTTCTCCTGTGGTGTGTGCTGCGCTTCTCCTGTGGTGGTGCTGCGCTTCTCCTGTGGTGTGTGTGCGCTTCTCCGGTGGTGACGCGGCGCTTCTCCTGTGGTGACGCGGCGCTTCTCCTGTGGTGACGCGGCGCTTCTCCTGTGGTGGCGCGGCGCTTCTCCTGTGGTGGCGCGGCGCTTCTCCTGTGGTGGCGCGGCGCTTCTCCTGTGGTGGCGCGGCGCTTCTCTTGTGGTGGCGCGGCGCTTCTCGTGTGGTGGCGCGGCGCTTCTCGTGTGGTGGGGCGGCGCTTCTCCTGTGGTGGCGCGGCGCTTCTCTTGTGGTGGCGCGGCGCTTCTCTTGTGGTGGCGCGGCGCTTCTCTTGTGGTGGCGCGGCGCTTCTCCTGTGTGGCGCGGCGCTTCTCCTGTGTGGCGCGGCGCCTCTCCTGTGGTGGCGCGGCGCCTCTCCTGTGGTGGCGCGGCGCCTCTCTTGTGGTGGCGCGGCGCCTCTCTTGTGGTGGCGCTCCAGTGGGATCCTCTGTGGCGGGCCCCCTAATGGGGGGGGGGGAAAATTACCAAAAATGATCACTTTAAATCGGGGAGCCCTTCCGTTTTTCTTCCCCCCGCGGGTGGTGCGGGACTGCCCTTCCCCCGTTTTCCCAGGTCCCTGTACGACAAAGTCACCCCCGAAAAGGGGGAAGGAGAACCAGAGCGCGCAGGTGCACGTCACCTACCTGCTGACCGGGCAGTGCCTCCAGGACGGGTACCCTGTGAGTACCCACCTATACTGCTTTATGACTTAAAGGGGGTTTTTGGGCCAAAGGGGGTTTAAAGTTACGTGGGATCCGCCAAAAGGGGTTTTTAATCATTTTTCTAAAAAAAGGTGTTAAAAAAAAGGGGAACCCTGGAAGTTTGCAGCATTGCTCCCCCCCCCTTAGTTTCCTGAAAAGTTTGCATTGACCCACCAGTACACTGAGAAGAGCTGATTTTGGCCGTTTTTTGCCCTTCTTTCTGAAAACCCAGGGAAATAAATAGCTTGCAAGGGACTGGGGAGAAAGGGCAGGGTATAGGCTGCCCTCTGTTTAAGAATCCAGGGGTTGGGAACGTTATTATTTGAGAAAAACTTTGCAGCCCACCCCCGCTTCCCCCGGTTTTTTCTCTCTCCCCCCCGTCCCCTCACCCTGCAGCGTTCATGTTTTTGTTTATCTTTTCTCCTGAGCCAGATAAGAGGTAAGCAACTCACTTGGTTGCAAAACCCCCTTAAGATCTGTGCCACCCTTCCCACCCTGCTGCGTGTGGAGAGAGCTGGGGTAATAACACATTGTAGTGATGATGATAGAATTTTTGCCCCCGGGGATTAAAACATGTCAAACCCCCGGGTTTGACCCCCACAGCGAGGAGGGGGTGCGCCCCGCTGTAGATATCACAAGGTAATCGTCATAGTGGCCTCACAGGGGCCCCAGGGCTGCTTTGTCTATTGTAGTGTATTAGGCCATTGGTAGTATTGCAGTGTAGTGTACAGCTGTCACTAAAGGATTGACCCATGACCACAGTGTCAAATGGGGGTGCACCTATGTAAAAATATTTTTAGGCTGGTTTTTAGGGGGCCCGGGACCCCCACAAATTTGGACCCGTTTGTCGGTTCATGCCCTTTGGGATATTGCAAATTTTAGTGGTAAAAACTGTCCCCCCCTGATGGGCCCCCGACTACAGGGTTTTTATTGGGTTAAAAACAGAGGGGGAGGATGGGCCCCTGTGTAGATGTTGCAAAAGGGGAAAGTGTGGGGGTTTATAGGACTGGGGGGGCCCCCCAGTGCCCCCAGGGGCCTCCATCTGTAATTTTCAGTGTAATTTTACCAAAGGGAGTTTTTGCAGTTAATTTTCATCTGTCCCCTATGAGCTGCCCCTGAACACAACATCTAAGTAGTTACACAGAGAGAAGGGGAGCCCCCCAGTGTAGATATCACAAGGTGATCGTGGGTCATTATAGTCACCTGGGGCCTACAATGACCCCAGGGCTGTTGTCTGTATTGCAGTGTATTATACCATTGGCAGTATTGCAGTGTATTATACATCTGTCATCCTATGAGCTGCCCCTGACCACAACATCTAAATAGTTACACTGAGAGAAGGGGTGCGCCCCACTGTAGCTATCGCAAGGTAATCGTGTGTGCTCATAGTGACTGGGAACCCCTCAATGTCCCCAAGGGCCTCCATCTGTATTGCAGTGTATCATGCCATTGGTAGTATTGCAGTGTATTATACATTTGTCATTCTAGGATCGGCCCCTGACCACAACATCTAAGTAGTTATACAGAAAGAAGGGGTGCGCCCCGGTGTAGCTATCACAAGGTGATCGTGGGTCATTATAGTCACCTGGGGCCTTACAATGACCCCAGGGCTGTCGTCTGTATTGCAGTGTATCATGCCATTGGCAGTATTGCAGTGTATCATACACTTGTGTTCCTTGGATCGGCCCCTGACCATAGTATCTGAGTAATTACACAGAGAAGGGGGGAGCGTGTGTGTGAATATCGCATGGTTGTCACAGTTGCCGGTGGAGGGCCCCCCCCCTTGCACCTCAGGGATGTCATCTGTATTGCAGTGTAGTATACATCTGTCACCTCATGATCAGCTCCTGACCTCAAGATCTAAATAGTTACAGAGAGAGCGGCGGGCTCCGTGTAACTATCACAAGGTGATCCTGGAAGGTCGAGGGGGCCCCTCAGTGGCATCTGTATTGCAGTGTATCATGGCATTTGCAAGGTTTAGTACACAGTATTGCAGTGTATTATATGCCCGTTACCCCATGATGAGCCCCTGACCACAAAATTTAAGTAGTTATTGATGGGCGGTTGGGGCATCTCTGTGTAGATGCTGCAAGGTGATCATGGGCAGTTAGAATGTCTGACGACCCACCACCACCACCAATGGCCCCAGGGCTGCCATGTGTATTGCAGTGTATTATACATTTATCAGGATTGGTCACTGACCATAGAGTTGTTACACAGGGAGGGGATGCCACAAGGTGGTCATAGTGCTTGGGGTCCCTCAGTGGCCCCCAGGGCTGCCATGTGTATTGCAGTGTATTATGCCATTGGTAGTATCGCAGTGTAGTATACATTTATCAGGATCGGTCCCTCAGTGGCCCCCAGGGCTGTGCTCTGTATTGCAGTGTATCATGCCAGTAGCAGGGTATAGTAAGCCCTATTGCTGGGTATTATATAAGCTACCTGATGTCATGGGGTCAAGTCTCTTAATGTGACAAAAAAAAAAAGAAAATCATAAACCTAGAAATAAAGTTAAAAAAAATTAACTAAAAATAAGTTTTTTTGTTTTTTTTACACCCCTCCCTCTTACAAAGCCCATTATTGGCAAAAAATGAATGGTTGGAGAGAGAGATCACACCTGAGTACATTAGCGTGTCACCCCCAGCAGTATTTCTGTATCGTTCTATGTACTGAGTGTATAAGCTGCACCCTTCCTTCAGAGCATCGCTCCCTACTCCACACATTTCAACAATTGTTGCTGCCTCTAGGGGGCAGTCTACACACAGCAGTCAAATACCCCTGGTGACCTGAATAGTCCTGTGTTTGGGGTGCAGGAGCTTCTTTACCCCCATCAGGGCTGTTGTATCTGCAGAACTAATCTCCCCCCCCCTGGTGTCGTTTCAGTTCCACAAGGTGGCTGTAGTGAAAGAGGAGCGGCTGGAAGGTACGGACACCCCCCCCCCCCCGGTTTAGGTTTCGTCTCTGGTTTCTTCCTCCCGGTTTTTAACCCTTTTTTTTTTCTCAATTTTTAGCTGCTAAATCCAAGCTTGCGGTGGTGGCCAACGTCCACGTGTACAGCATCCAGAAAGCCACACTGAAAGACAGCGCCCCCCTCTTCAGTACAGACTATGACGTCATCAAGAACAATCTCCACAACTGCAACAAGTGCGTCACACACAGCGCCCCAATCGGAGCCCCCTCCGCCCTGAATCGCCCGTCATTGACCATAGATGTTCTATCCCGTTCTTTTAGGTTCAGTGCCATCCAGTGCCCGGCCGCTGTGCCCAGATCCCCCGAGGAGATCGCTCAGCTCCAGAGCTCACATCCCCAACAGGACGAGGCGGTGACCGTCTCTAGCACACCCGCTGTCAATGGGCATGCATCGCCCCCTGCTGCCAAAGCTGCACCCAAGCCAAAGGGCATCATGGGAATGTTCTCACGTCCAGCATCGAAGTCACAAGAAGCCCCGAAAGACACAAAGTCTGAGGTCAAGGAAGCCCCAGTAAGTGACACATGTGATACTGAGCAGCCTGTATTATCTTCCAGAGCTGCACTCACTGTTCTGCTGGTGCAGTCACTGTGTACATACATTACTTATCTGTACTGATTGGTTACTCCTTTATACCAGAGCTGCGCTAACTATTCTGCTGGTGCGGTCTGTGTACATACATTCCCTTATCCTATCTGACCCTGGTTACATCTGATTATCCTCAGGCTGCACTCATATTCTGCTGGTGCAGTCACTGTGTATACATACATTACTTATCCTGTACTGATCCTGAGTTACATCCTGTATTTACCCCAGAGCTGCACTCACTATTCTGCTGGTGCAGTCATGTACATACATTACTTTTTCCTGAAATGATCCTGAGTTACATCCTGTATTATCCCCCGAGCTGCACTCACTATTCTGCTGGTGCAGTCACTGTACATACATTACTTATCCTGTACGGATCCTGGGTTACATCCTGTATTATCCCTCCAGAGCTGCCTCATATTCTGCTGGTGCAGTCACTGTGAAACATACATTACTTATCCTGTATGATCCTGAGTTACATCCTGTATTATACTCCAGAGCTGCACTCACTATTCTGCGGGTGCAGTCACTGTACATACATTACTTATCCTGTATTGATCCTGAGTTACTTTCCTGTATTATCCCTCCAGAGCTGCGCTCACTATTCTGCTGGTGCAGTCACTGTACATACTTTACTTATGCTGTACTGACCCTGAGTTCATCCTGTTTTTATCCCAGAGCTGCACTCACTATTTTGCTGGTGCAGTCACTGTACATACTTTACTTATCTGTACTGTTTCTGAGTTACATCCCTGTTTTCCCAGAGCGCGCTCATATTCTGCTGTGCATCCTGACTACATTACTTATCTGTATGATCCTGAGTTACATCCTGTATTATACTCCAGAGCTGCGCTCACTATTTGTTAGGGTTTAGAGCTGAGCTTCAGCATTTCCTATTGGTTTAGTATCTGGTCACTTCTTGGAAATATGGTCTTTACCCCAGGCCCCTCTCCTGTATGTAGGGGGATGTTCTCAGTAGCAGAGTTGTGAGTGCAGCTCTGAATGTGACTTCAGCTTTGTGCATATATCTGTATAATTATCTCCTGTCTGTATCTTTCTGCAGGTGCCTGAAACAAGCAGCAAACAAACAGCCAAGTCCAGCGCCCTGAGCAATTTCTTTGGAAAAGCCTCTATGAGTGAGTAGCCATGTGTAAGACACCGGCAGTGTAATTCCTGTAATCCAGCATCAGCCACCATGACCGGCGCCAGATTATGAGGTGTGTAACGCTTTCTAGGAGCAGTGACCCTGGACTAAGCCTCTGAATCCACAGGATAAGTAATGTATGTACAGTGACTGCACCAGCAGAATAGTGAGTGCAGCTCTAGAGGATAATACAGGATGTAACTCAGGATCATGAAAAACAGGATAAGCAAATGTATTGGGAAAAAAAGGTGACTGGGCACAAAGAATTTAGAAAGGGACCCCGCAAGGGGGAAAACTGGGTATAATAAGGGAGAACTGGGGTCGTACAGGAAAAAGTAATGTATGTCAGTGACTGCACCAGCAAAATAGTAAGTGCGCTCGGGGGGAAAATTTACGGATTAATCAGGTCAGACAGGATAAGTAATGTATGTACAGTGACTGCACAGCAAAATTTGTGAGGCAGTCTGGAGATAATACAGGATGTAACTCAGGATCAGTCAGGATAATTTAATGTATTAAAAGTGAGCACCGAGAATATGAGGCGCTTTTGGGGATAATGGGAGTAATCAGGATCAGTAAGGATAAGTAATGTATGTACGGACTGCACCAAGTTGTGGGAGCTTGGGGGGATAAACAGGATGAAAGTATGGGTTTTTTAGACCGTGCTCACCCGATTATGGGGCAGTCAAATTCTTTTTGAGGGTTTTATTAATCTGTGCTTTTCCTTTTCAGGAAAAAGGTGGAGGATCTACAGGAAATAAGGATAACAGGCCCCCCGCGAAAGTTCCTTTGGGGGAAACAGGTTAAAAGGACGTACAGGTTAAAAAGTACGGGGGACGTTCCCGCAGAAAGGGGGGCAGCTTGGGGTATTGGTGTAAATAGGTCATTTTAAAAAATTAAGATGTCTTGGGTTAAGGAGCCCACCACTGGGGTACACACACCATTATGGCCACCTCTGGCCGCAGAAATGTTACAGGGCTGCCCATTGTTTTGGGCTACATTCGCAGGGGTTCCTATACGGTTATACTACAACTCCCATCGTGTTCACATTCTGCTACTCTAACTCTCCATCCTAGCAAGGTGAAGAGGGTGGAGAAGTCGGACAGCGATGAGGAGTCGGGCAAGCTGGTGAAGAAGAGGAGGAGGATCAAGAAGCCGCAGCCTGACAGCAGTGACGAGGAGGAGGGTAGGTGACTGCATATGGTGGTGACCTGTCTGCGGCGGGCGGTGCGGGGAGGGTCTCACCCCCACAGGCGTCTTTCACACCCACACCCTGTTTATTATGCTCCATGTAATTTCCTGCTGTGCCGTCTGCCAAAACACAGCCATTCATCCCACCAAAGAGTAAGTGGCTGTTTCTGTGTAGTGCCCACGTCAGCGCTGCCTGCCAACCTGTGTCGCCTGCTAGTAAGTCTTCACACCGGCTCCGGCTTTGATGTCTGTTTGCTTTCTTCACCGTCCCGCAGGGCAGGGAGATTTAGTCGCAGGTGGGAGTCCTGAGCCGTGTTAACAAGAGCTGGCGGCAGCCGCTGTGCCCTGTGCAGTTATACAGGGGCAGCCAGTGCCCCCCCCCCCCACCCACCCGCTGCTCTGCGTCAGCCGTTATCTCTGCGCTTGTCCCCCCGCAGAAGTTTTGGCGTTTATAACCGGGTCGCCCCATACAGAACCCGAAAAGGTCACTGCTCCGGCGCTTGTCACAAGGCGTTAGCTCTGAGGACCAAGCGGCTGGTGGAAGGGGTGGAGGGCGAGTTGGGTGCTTTTACACCTAGAAGTGTTTCACGGGGCAGCTGCCGATTCCAATTTCTTTTAGGATAAAGGGGGTTCCTGCCAGAGACTTTGTTGGCATCTCGATAGGATATGCTATCAAAATCTCATAGGTACGGGGGTCCACGTCCGGGACCCATAGTATTCTCTGTAACGGGTTCACAATGTAACGCTGGTCGCGCATGCACAAAACTCTCCATTCTTGTCTATGGGAGTTCTGAGTACAGGGAAGCAGTGTGCTTGGTTGTTTTGGGAACTCCCATAGAACAGAATAGAGAGCCGTGTGCAAGCGGGACCAGCTCTCCACTCTGAGCCGAAATACGTAGCTATGTAAAATTCTGGATCCTGTCTGGTGGTTGTTCTGGAGTCAGAGATGTGGTCTCCACTGGAACAGATTGGTTCTTGCCTTGTGGGTTTCAGGGCATTCACCAGTGGGGGAGGCTGGGCTTATAATCCTTGTCTCTCTCCCTTCACCCACATTTTCCCCACCCTTGGTTGAACTTGATGGACACGTGTCGTCTTTCAACCATACGAACTATGTAACATTTGGGAGCCCGTTTCCAAGATAGGTCCGGTTCCAGAGATGGGACCGGGAGCTATCAGACTTTGCATGTCCTAACGATAAGCCATCAGACTTAGTGATGGAAACACCCCTTTAACGTGTGACCCTCTGGACCTCTATCCATTTGCAAACTAATGGATCTGAGGATGAGTTCCAGTGCCTCATGGACAGCTTGGTCCCTTCGTTTTGCCGAAATTGAGGTCCCAGTCATAAGGACTGGTCTTTGCAACCATATTGGGATTTTTACTCCATGTTCTTAATATGCCTTTTGTACCCACAGATGCTCCTTTGTCACCAAAAGTGATGACCCCATCCCCTCCTGCACCAGAGCCGGTTCCTGCACCAGAGCCGATTGTGAAGATGGAGACAGAACCTGAACCACAGGTGAGATGACGATATTTATACTGCAGTCACATCCATGGCTGCATTTTTAATTTGACCCTGCCTGCTGCTTGGAATCGCTTAAGCATTTTCATCACTGCATTGAGAGCTCAGCAGAGATCTAGCAGAAGAGGCATGGAGGCAGCAGCATCCTGAGAGCTAACAGGAATCCAGCAAAGCATGTTCTCTACAAACATGGAGGCAGCAGCATCCTGAGAGCCAACAGGAATCTAGCAGAGCATGCTCTGTATAGACCTGTACACAGAAGCACCATGAGAGCTTACAGGAATCCAGCAGGACATGCTCTGTACAAACATGAGGCAGCAACATCCTGAGAGCCAACAGGAATCCAGCACAGCACGCTCTGTATTGTCCTGGTCACAGAAGCATCCTGAGAGCTTACATGAATTCAGCAGAGCACGTTCTATATAGACATCGAGGCAGCAGCATCCTGAGAGCTTACAGGAATCCCACGGAGCATGTTCTGTATAGAAATCTAGGCAGCAGCATTCTGAGAGCCAACAAGACTCCAGCTTAGCATGCTCTGTATAGACCTGGACACAAGCATCCTGAGAGCAAACAGGAATCCAGCATAGCATGCTCTGTATAGACCTGGACACAAGCATCCTGAGAGCCAACAGGAATCCAGCATAGCATGCTCTGTATAGACCTGGACACAAGCATCCTGAGAGCTAACGACTCCAGCTTAGCATGCTCTGTATAGACCTGGACACAAGCATCCTGAGAGCTAACAAGACTCCAGCTTTGCATGCTCTGTATAGACCTGGACACAAGCATGTTGAGAGCCAACAAGACTCCAGCTTAGCATGCTCTGTATAGACCTGGACACAAGCATGCTGAGAGCCAACAGGAATCCAGCAGAGTATGCTCTGTATAGACCTGGACACAAGCATCCTGAGAGCCAACAAGACTCCAGCTTAGCATGCTCTGTATAGACCTGGACACAAGCATCCTGAGAGCCAACAGGAATCCAGCATAGCATGCTCTGTATAGACCTGGACACAAGCATCCTGAGAGCCAACAGGAATCCAGCAGAGTATGCTCTTTATTGGCTCTGTTGGCTCTCAGGATGCCAGGCTTTATATTTTCTAACATGAAACCAGAGGAGGAAGATACAGTGTGGAAAATGTAAAGCACCCTGAGAGCCAACTGTAAATCAGCAGGGCATGCTCTATACAGACCTGGAGACGGAGAAAATCTGCAGCCTAGCACCCTGAGAGCCAGCAGAACCTTGAATGCTGCTCTTCACCAATGTAGGGCAAGAGACCTGTTGACCTGTACTCTAGTTACATCCAGGGCTACGTTTACAAGATGTATCTCGCAGTTGATCCGGGGGAGGTGCATGTAAGGTTTTTGACCACTATATGTAGATTTTATCCAGATGTAAAATGTACATTTCTCCACAATGGTGAAGTGAATCATTCCATAATATGCTAGACTGAAAATTTTACTCTGATAATGATGTAGAGGAAATTTGCATAGATCTGATTTGATTTGGAAGCGCTCCTGTTCCGCCTCTATCGTCAAGTTAGTGATGTCTGTAATCGAGCAATATGGCCGCCCTCCGAGCTGCCTTACAAGTCCTCACTCAGGTCTCTGAGCAGAGGTTTGGCTGCGTAGCTGAGAGGAGCTGCCATTCAGTACTCTGTAAAGTCAGAAGCTGTAGAGGTGATGGTCTCTGCTATCATCCAGCTTTCCCAGAGCCGGATACAACCTAGAGATAGTACATAGCACAATAATAGTCTTATTTTTTTGGCAGTGTAGTTCCATCCTAGTGGTGGTTTCTGGATTTCGTTGCATTGTGTTTCCCCATCTGCTCACTTCTTCTATTCCCACCAGACGCAGCGCGGGGACAAGCGGCGGAAACGTAAACGTGTCCTGAAGTCCAAGACGTTCCTGGATGAAGAAGGCTGCATGGGTAAGACATGGCGGGAAGAATCTGTCTCATCTGAACAAACTGGACTTTAGTTAAAGCCAGACTATAGTAGTCGCATTACAAGTGTCAGCATGCCCTGACGTTGAAGGACCGGCTGGTTGGACATGCTGGGACTTGTAGTTCCACAGCAGCATTAGGTCTCCTCCAGCTTGGCTTACTGGTAACCAGTGCTTTACACCTTGGTGCCGGGTTCATCCTGGTGGTTTTCTACGACGTGTTTCCATTTTTCACCATTTGTAACATCTCTGCTTTTTGTCAGTGAAAAGGAACATTGCTCTTTATATCTAGAGCAGGGGTGTCAAACTCGTTTTCACCGGGGGCCACATCAGCCTCACGGCGTACCTTAAAGGGCCGACATAATTTTAGAACTACTTGTAGGTAGATAAGTGGGTATAAAGCCCCCTGTAGATGAGTTATATCTGCCCATATAGGTATTTTTGCCCCCTGTAGCCAGGTAGTAATATGCCTCCTGCAGCCAGGTAATATGCCCCATATACAAAGGGAGATGCCCCCTAATGATTATAAAATTAAAAAACAGCTACTTACCTCCAGTCCGTGCAGCGCGGTCCAGTCCGCTTCGGGAGCTGTGTACGGTGTAAGCAGCGTGAGGTCACACCGCTTACGCCCGCACGCAGCTCCCAGAGATCTCCTCGGCGGCAGAGGCTGCTGCCGAGGAGACCCAGTGTCGCAGGGGGCGTGAGTAAAGCGGCGCGTCACGCCCCCTGCCACGCCGTATGTACAGTCATGGCCAAAAGTTTTGAGAATTACACAAATATTATATTTTCACATGATCTGTTGCCCTCTGGTTTTTATGTGTGTTTGTCAGATGTTTTTATCACATACAGAAATACAAGTGCAATCAGATTATGATAACAAAAGCTTTTTTTGACAGTTAGAATGAGTTAATGCAGCAAGTCAATATTATGCAGTGTTAACCCTTCTTCTCAGGACCTCTGCAATTCTCCGGCATGCTCTCAATCACCTTCTGGACCAAATCCTGACTGATAGCCGTCCATTCTTGCACAATCAATGCTTGCATTTTGTCACAATTTGTTGGTTTTTGTTTGTCCACCCGTCTCTTGATTGACCACAAGTTCTCAATGGGATTAAGATCTGGGGAGTTTTCCAAGGCCATGGACCCAAAATCTCTGTTTTGTTCCCTGAGCCATTTAGTTATCACCTTTGCTTTATGGCAAGGTGCTCCATCATGCTGGAAAAGGCAATTGTTGATCACCAAACTGCTCTTGGACGGTTGGGAGAAGTTGCTCTTGGAGGACATTCTGGTACCATTCTTTATTCATGGATGTGTTTTTAGCAAGACTGTTAGAGAGCCGATTCCCTTGGCTGAGAAAGCAACCCCACACATGATGGTTTCTGGATGCTTTACAGTTGGCATGAGACAAGACTGGTGGTATCGCTCACCTTGTCTTCTCCCAACAAGCTGTTTTCCAGATGTTCCAAACATTCGGAAAGGGGATTCATCAGAGAAAATGACTTTACCCCAGTCCTCAGCAGTCCACTCCCTGTACCTTTGGCAGAATATCAGTCTGTCCCTGATGTTTTTTCTGGAGAGAAAGTGGCTTCTTTGCTGCCCTCCTTGACACCAGGCCTATGCTCCATGAGTCTCCGCCTCACAGTGCATGCAGATGCACTCACACCTTCCTGCTGCCATTCCTGAGCAAGCTCTGCACTGCTGGTAGCCCGATTCCGAAGCTGAAACACTTTTAAGAGACGGTCCTGGCGCTTGCTGGTCTTTCTTGGGCGCCCTGGAGCCTTTTTGGCAACAATGGAACCTCTCTCCTTGAATTCCTTGATGATGCGATAGATTGTTGACTGAGGTGCAATCTTTCTAGCTGCGATACTCTTCCCTGTCAGGCCAGTTTTGTGCAGTGCAATGATGACTGCACGTGTTTCTTTAGAGATAACCATGGTTAACAGAAGAGAAACAATGATGCCAAGCACCAGCTTCCTTTTAAAGTGTCCAGTGGTGTGATTCTTACTTAATCATGACAGATTGATCTCCAGCCCTGTCCTCATCAACACCCACACCTGTGATAATGGAGCAATCACTAAAACCATGTTAGCTGGTCCTTTTAAGGCAGGCCTGCAATGAAGTGCAAATGTGTTTTGGGGGAAAGTTCATTTTCTAGGAAAATATTGACTTTGCAATTAATGGCTGTTAAGCTGATCACTCTTTATAACATTCTGGAGTATATACAAATTGCCATTATAAAACCTGATGCAGTAGACTTTGTAAAAATTAATATTTGTATCATTCTCAAAACTTTTGGCCATGACTGTACAGCGCTCACCGAGCACAGTACATACAAAGGGAGAAGGTGGGAGGGAAACGATCCCTCCTGCCTTCTCCCTGTACTGACTGACTGCAGTCAGGGAGATCGCGGGCCGGAAAACACAAGGCCGCGGGCCGGATGTGGCCCGCGGCCTTGTGTTTGACACCTGTGATCTAGAGCTTGAAAGCTAATCCTGACCTAAATTTTCTGACAGCTGAGGGTTTGTTACATTTGTATCCAGTGCAGACAATCCTCTGATCTGAAAAAGCCTGGCAGCAAGCCGATACATTTGCCCCCTACCCGGATACATTGTACCAGTCTGGAGTCCATTATGTTTACAAGAAGATTGTCTAGACTGGATACAATGTATCAAAACCTGCGCTGTGAGGAGGATTCGGTTTTATACAATTTGGCTCTTGGGGTATCTTCACACGGCTTATTTTGGCGCACATTTTGCAGTATTGCGCGTTATACGAAGCGATATGCGTGTGCAATTACAGTAATCCATAGAGAACTATGGATTACAACTCGTCCCCCCCGTGTATACAATACGATCATATTGTACGTGCGGGGAGATAAGTGACGTCAATTATGCGCTGCTGACCATGCACTTTAATGGGGCTGGCGGGCTGCTGGCCCCCCTGTGCTTTGGGAATATGCGCTGATCAGCACGCGCTCCCAAATCATACGGTTTATTGCGGCGCGTACTATACACACCCCGATTACACCATGTGAACATAACCTAATAGGTTTCCATTCACTGACAGCAAGAAGAAATACTTTCTAGAAACAGATCACAGTTACCCTATTTAATCCCCTAATGCTTCATGATCTCCTATTACATCACATTCGCTCGCTGAGCCCGATCCAAATCTGGCCGGTGCCGGCTGTTACAACTGACTCCCACCATTAGAGTCCAGTATCGGAGATGGCTCAGATCCTGGCTATTTAAATCGCTTGGGTTTAAGCCATTAGAAAATTGAGCAACCGCCCCAAAACGGCCCCCTGCAACCAGATTGTGGGGTGTGTAGTGAGGGATCTTATGAAGGCCTCCATGGCTGCTATGATTGTACTCCTATTACACCCTGCCATAGGAAATCACTGTGTCCTGCCGCCTATAGTTCCAGCAATTGCATGAGAAGGTCCAAATATTAGTTTGGCGGAAAAAAAAAATAGTTAAAAATTAAATGAAAACTTCAGAACTCCCTTCCCCTTTCTGATTTATCAGAAAGATAAATATGGCTGTTATTGCGACATCTGTAAATATCCAAACTATTGTTTTAAAAAAAAAAAAAAAAACGCAAATTTTTTTATTTATTTTAGTTTTTTGTTTTTGGTGGGACATTACTTCTGCCAAATCACTTAACTCAAGTTGGGATCCACAATAACTACAATTTGGGCTGCAAAAATAATCAATAATAAAAAAAAAAAGCAGCCATCACCAAGGTCCAAAGATGGAAGAAAATGAAGTTATTGATCTCCACATACAGCGGCCACTGTATAGATCAGATATTGAAAAAATGTCACCGATTCACTGAATAACGAGAACATGTCCCTTATACCAAACGGTGAATTCTGTAAAAACTTAGAAAAAAATGCTGTTTTTTTTTTTTCTTTTTTTGGGGTTTCCTAAAACACTATATATTGTGATTTTAAATGGCAACAATAAAAAAACAAAAAAAAAAAAAACACAACTCATCCCTCCAAAAAACAAGCCTTCCTACAGCTATGGAAAAATAAATGAGGGTAAGTAATCCGAAAATTGCCAGTGTCCTAAGAAGTTAAAAATGAGCATCTGTGCAGTCCTGCAATTCTGTCAGATAATACTCCGTTTCTTCCTGAGAATGATTGCAATCACAAATTCTTTGGTATTAAAATATTTATTTTGCTTGCAATGAAAAAACACAAAAGAGAATGAATCAAAAATCAAATCATTTCACACAAAACTCCAAAAATGAGGCCGGGACAAAAGTAATTGGCGCCCTCAGCCTAATATTGGTAGCAAAACTTTAGCAAAAATAACTGTGAACACCCGTTCCGGTAACCATAATGAGTTCCTTACAATGCTCTGCTGGAGATTTTTAGAATTCTTCTTTGGCAAACTGCTCCTGGGTCCTGAGATGTGAAGGCGTCATCTCCGAGCGGCCATTTTGAGATCTCTCCACAGGTGTTTTAATGGATTCAGTTCTGGCTCATGCGGCCACTTTAGAAGTCTCTAGTGCTTCTTTCAAACCATTTTCTAGTGCTTTTTGAAGTGTGTTTTGGATCATTGTCCTGCTAGAAGAGCCATGACCTCTGAGGGGGACCCAGCTTTCTCACACTGGGCCTACATTATGCTGCAGACTTCATAATGCATGCACACGGTCAAGCGGTCCAGTGCAGAGGCAAGAAAGCAACCCCAAAACATCGGGAACCTCCGCCTTGTTTGATGGGGGACCGTTTGTATTTTCCTTTGAACTGCTTTTTTTTCCTGTAAAAATCTATGTGATGCTTTTCCCTAAAAGCTTACTTCTGTCTACATCTGAGCAGAGAAACATTCTTCAAAACGTTTTAGGCTCTAGGTAAGTTTGGGCAAAAACTCCAGCCTGGGCTTTTTATGTCTCGGGGTAAGGAAAGTGGGGTTTACTGGGTCTTCCTACCATACAGTCCCTTTTCTTCAGACGCCGACGGGATTAGTAGGGTTTGACACAGTTGTACCCTCGGATGCAGGGCAGCTTGAAACTTGTTTGGGATGTTAGTCGAGGTTCTTTATCCACCATCTGCACGTTGAAATTCTTCGGCAATGTTTCTTTTCTGTCACATCTAGGAGGTTAGCCCACAGTGCCATAGGGAGGTTTAGCACAGTGCATGGGGAGGTTAGCCACAGCGCCATGGGGAGGTTAGCCACAGCGCCATGGGGAGGTAAGCCACAGCGCCATGGGGAGGTTAGCCACAGCGCCATGGGGAGGTAGCCACAGCGCCATGGGAGGTTGCCAAGCGCCATGGGGAGGTTAGCCACAGCACCATGGGGTGTTAGCCCACAGCGACATGGGGAGGTTAGCCCACCAGCGCCATGGGGAGGTTAGCACAGGGCCATGGGAGAGGTGTAGGTCCACAGGGCCATGGGGGAGGTAGCCCAGGGCCATGGGGAGGTTAGGCACAGGGCCATGGGGAGGTTAGGCACAGGGCCATGGGGAGGTTAGGCACAGGGCCATGGGGAGGTTAGGCACAGGGCCATGGGGAGGTTAGGCACTGGGCCATGGGCTCGTCCACATCTAGGAGGTTAGCACAGTGCCATGGGCTTTACATCTAGGGGAGGTTAGCCACAAGTGCCAGGGGGAGGTTAGCCACAGTGCCATGGCTTGACATCAGGGAGGTTAGCCACATGCCATGGGGAGGTTAGCCACAGTGCCAAGGGACTTTACATCTAGGGAGGTTAGCCACCGTGCCATGGGAGGTTAACCACCGTGCTCCATGGGGAGGTTAGACACCGTGCCATGGGAGGTTAGCCACCGTGCCATGGGAGGTTGCCACCGTGCCATGGGCGAGGTTAGCCACAGCGCCATGGGGAGGTTAGCCACCGCGCCATGGGGAGGTTAGCACCGCGCATGGGATGGTTAGCCACCGCGCCATGGGGAGGTTAGCCACCGCATGCCATGGGGAGGTTAGCCACCGCGCCATGGGGAGGTTAGCCACCGGCAACATGGGGAGGTTACCACCGGGCCATGGGTAGGTTAGCCACCGCGCCATGGGGAGGTTAGCCACGCGCCATGGGAGGTTAGCCACCAGCGCCTTGGGGAGGTTATGCACCGCGCCATGGGGAGGTAGCCACCGGCGCCATGGGGAGGTTAGCCACCGCGCCATGGGGAGGTTAGCCACCGCGCCATGGGGAGGTTAGCCACCGCGCCATGGGGAGGTTAGCCACAGCGCCATGGGGAGGTTAGCCACAGCGCATGTGGGAGGTTAGGCCAACAGCGCCATGGGCGAGGTTAGCCACGAGCCATGGGGTGGTTAGCCACAGCGCCATGGGGAGGTTAGCCACAGCGCTTGGGGAGGTCAGCCACAGCGGCATGGGGAGGTCAGCCACGCGCGGCGGGGTACGATGGGGAGGTCAGCACAGCGCCATGGGGAGGTCAGCCACAGCGCCATGGAGAGGTCAGCCACAGCGCCATGGAGAGGTCAGCCACAGTGCCATGGGGAGGTCAGCCACAGCACCATGGGGAGGTTAGCCACAGGGCCATGGAGGAGGTCTAGCCACAGCGCAAGGGGGAGGTCAGCCACAGGGCCATGGGAGGTACAGCACAGCGCCATGGGGAGGTCAGCCACAGGGCCATGGGGAGGTCAGCCACAGGGCCATGGGGAGGTCAGCCACAGGGCCATGGGGAGGTCAGCCACAGGGCCATGGGGGAGGTCAGCCACAGGGCCATGGGGAGGTTAGCCACAGTGCCATGAACTCCGTCCACATCTAGGGAGGTTAGCCACAGACATGGGCTTTCCACATCTAGGGAGGAGGTTAGCCACAGGGCCATGGGGGGTTAGCCACAGGGCATGGGGAAGGTTAGCCACAGGGCCATGGGGAGGATAGCCACAGGGCCATGGGGAGGTTAGCCACGAGCGCCATGGGGGTTAGCCACAGCGCATGGGGAGGTTAGCCACACAGCGCATGGGGAGGTTAGCCACTGGGCCATGGAGGAGGTTAGCCACAGCGCCATGGGGAGGTTAGCCAAGCGCCATGGGCGAGGTTAGCCACAAGCGCCATGGGGAGCGTTAGCCACAGCGCCATGGGGAGGTTTGCCACAGCGCCATGGGGAGGTCAGCCACAGCGCCATGGGGAGGTCGCCACAGCGCCATGGGGAGGTCACCCCAGCCATGGGAGGTCAGCCACAGCGCCATGGGGAGGTCAGCCACAGCGCCATCTGGAGGTCAGCCACAGGGCCACGGGGAGGTTAGCCACAGGGCCATGGGGAGGTTAGCCACAGCGCCATGGGGAGGTCAGCCACAGAGCCAACGGGAGGTCAGCCACAGCGCCATCTGGAGGTCAGCCACAGGGCCACGGGGAGGTTAGCCACAGCGCCATGGGCGTTACACTTCTTGATGACACTGCGCACGGTAGACACAGGAACATGCAGGTCTTTGGCGATGGACTTGTAGCTTGAGAAATTGCACAGGCTTCTTCATAATTTGGATTCTCAGTCCTCAGACAGTTCTTTGGTCTTCTTTCTTTTTCCATGATCAATGTGGTCACACAAGGACACAGGACAGAGGTGGAGTCAACTTTTAATCCATGTCAACTGGCTGCAAGTGTGATTTAGTTATTGCCAACACCTGTTAGGTGCCACAGTAAGTCCACAGGTGCTGTTATTACACAAAAATTAGAGAAGCATCACCATGATTTTCACCACAGTGCCAATATTGTGTCCACCCCCTTTTTTATGTTTGGAGGAATTATATCCATTTGGCTTTATGACATTCTTTTTGTGGTTTTCCATTGAAGACAAATTAAATGAAGATAATAATACAAAGGAATCTGTGGATTGCTAATCATTTTCAGGAAGAAAAAATGAATATTATCTACAGAATTGCAGGGGTGCCAATACTTTTGGCCACCACTGTAGGTTTGGGCCCTCGGCTAGCGCCCGTTCTCCACCATCCGTCTGTCCCTGGACACGGTGCTCTACAACTACTGCAGTACGAGCGGCCAGCTGGGCTTAGTGCGTCTCACAGCTCATGGTTTGTTACCATTGCATCTTGTAGAGAGGACCTTCAATGGGGTAAACTTGTCAGCAGCACAAATCGGTCTCTTGTCTGAACCGATACATTGTAACAAACTATCGGGAGTCTAGGACCTGTAGCTCTGAGGATTGTCAGGACTGGATATAATTGTAACAAACCCTCCGCTGTGAGATATATCGGGTCTTTCCATGATTTCAGCCTCTGGATGGAAGGTTTCTAGAACCCTCAGCAAGCAGAGATCCTGAAGCGGTGAGGGGAGGGGAGCCCTGTGCCCGTTAGGGGGTTTATGTTCTCATGACCTTAGGGAAGCCCTGTGCCCGTTAGGGGGTTTATGGTCTCATGACCTTAGGGAAGCCCTGTGCCCGTTAGGAGGTTGGTGGTCTCATGACCATAGGGGAGCCCTGTGCCCGTTAGGGGGTTTATGTTCTCATGACCTTAGGGAAGCCCTGTGCCCGTTAGGGGGTTTAATGTTCTCATGGGCCGAAGGAAGCCCTGTGCCCGTTAGGGGGTTTATGTTCTCATGACCGTAGGGAAGCCCTGTGCCCGTTAGGGGGTTTATGTTCTCATGACCGTAGGGAAGCCCTGTGCCCGTTAGGGGGTTGGTGGTCTCATGACCTTAGGGAATCCCTGTGACCGTTAGGGGGTTTATGTTCTCATGACCGTAGGGAAGCCCTGTGCCCGTTAGGGGGTTTATGTTCTCATGACCGTAGGGAAGCCCTGTGCCCTTTAGGGGGTTTATGTTCTCATGACCTTAGGGAATCCCTGTGCCCATTAGGGGGTTTATGTTCTCATGACCTTAGGAAAGCCCTGTGCCCATTAGGGGGTTGGTGGTCTCATGACCGTAGGGAAGCCCTGTGCCCGTTAGGGGGTTGGTGGTCTCATGACCGTAGGGAAGCCCTGTGCCCGTTAGGGGGTTTATGTTCTCATGACCTTAGGGAAGCCCTGTGACCGTTAGGGGGTTTATGTTCTCATGACCGTAGGGAAGCCCTGTGCCTGTTAGGGGGTTGGTGGTCTCATGACCGTAGGGAAGCCCTGTGCCCGTTAGGGGGTTTATGTTCTCATGACCGTAGGGAAGCCCTGTGCCCGTTAGGGGGTTGGTGGTCTCATGACCTTAGGGAAGCCCTGTGACCGTTAGGGGGTTGGTGGTCTCATGACCGTAGGGAAGCCCTGTGCCCGTTAGGGGGTTGGTGGTCTCATGACCTTAGGGAAGGCCCTGTGCCCGTTAGGGGGTGGTGTCTCATGACCTTAGGGAAGCCCTGTGCCGTTAGGGGTTGGTGGTCTCATGACCGTAGGGAAGCCCTGTGCCCGTTAGGGGGTTGGTGGTCTCATGACCGTAGGGAAGCCCTGTGCCCGTTAGGGGGTTGGTGGTCTCATGACCGTAGGGAAGCCCTGTGACCGTTAGGGGGTTGGTGGTCTCATGACTTTGGGGGGAGCCCTGGGACTTTTGGGGTTGGAGATTCTCATGAACTTAGGGGAGCCCTGTGATATTTAGGGGCTGGGTAGGGGTTGTGGAACATTGTGGGAGCCCTGGTACTTTTGGGAAGAAGAGGGGGAAGGGCAGGTCCCATGGCTTTGGGATTTTGAGGTTGGGGGGAACCTTGGGGCTGGCTGGCTCTGGGTGCTGGGCCATGGGATTTTGAGGTTGGGGGGGAACCTTGGGGCTGGCTGGCTCTGGGTGCTGGGCCATGGGATTTTGAGGTTAGGGGGAACCTTGGGGCTGGCTGGCTCTGGGTGCCGGGCAGTCGGGTCTCGCAGTAGTTTGGTGCCGTTGCGTCCCGTGACCTACGCTTTGGTGCACAGGCCTCGGTGGATTGTTTCTCTGACGTCTCCCTCCATGTTGCAGTGACGGAGAAGGTGTACGAGAGCGGTCCTGCACGGACAGCGGTGAGGAGTTCATCACATTCAAACCTTCAGCAAAACCGGCCACGGCCAGCAAACCTGACACCAAGGCGGAGCCAAAGACAGCGAAAAAGACAGCCGCAGCCAAAGGGACCAAGCAGGCGTCCATCATGGGGTTTTTCCAGAAAAAGTGACCCCCTCCCCGGGTGCTGTGCCGGACCTCTGCTGCTCCTCACTATTGCGTGCACTGGACTCCTTGGTAGAGACACAGCAGAGGCGGCCATGACTGTGAAGGACAAGATTGGGCGACTCAGACGACCTCTGCAGTCCGGAGCCGGGAAAGCTGGGTGACTGCCATGAAGTAGTCGTCCTGCTTTCCTGGACATCCTCTACCTCCTGTGTTACCAGTCAGTGGTCTGGGAGAGCTGGATGGTGACCGGCCATCTACACGAGGGGGACCCAACCATGTATCGGTGCATAGCGAGGTAGCCCTGACAGTGGTCAGTGGTCTGGGAGAGCTGGGGCCCTGCAGTAACCTGCTTGTCATCCAGCTTTCCCAGCCTCTGTGCAGTGAGAGGAAGCAGCCGGATGTGTATGATGCAGCTTTGACTCTTTGAATGAGGAGGCGGTCACCCAGCTCTCCCAGACTCCTGAGCGTACCATCTGCCTCGGTGTACATCCCTGTCGTTTAGTTTGGCAGATTTGCAGTTCAGGAGTCCTGGGAGAGCTCCCTTCACCCTAGGCAGAGCTCTTAAGTTTAGCACCCAGCTTTCCCAGGGTCCTGACCGTCCTATCCACCTAGTTACCTATGGGCTGGAGTGTAGGAAAGTGGGCGACAAGCTCTGCCTAGTTGTACCCAGCTTTCCTGACATCCTATCTCCCTCCTTATACAGGATCGGGAATCTTGAACAGTTGGATTGCAGACTATGTACAACTAGGCAGATAGGATGGTCAGGAGTCTGGGAAAGCTGGGTGCCAAACTCTGCTTTGTCTAGTTTTACATAATCTGCTACTCCGCGTTTCTAGATTCACGATCATGTATAATGAGGCAGATTGGATAGATGGTCACCCAGCTTTCCTGACATCCTATCTGACTTGTTATACATGATCGTGAATCTAGAAACGCTGGGTGGCAGACGATGCAAAACTAGGCAGAGCGTTGGTCACCCAGCTTTCCCAGACTCCTGACCATCCTATCTGCCTAGTTGTACATAGTCTGCAACCCAACTATTCAAGATTCCCGATCCTGTATAAGGAGGTAAAGACGATGTCAGGAAAGCTGGGTACAACTAGGCAGAGCTTGTCACCCACTTTCCTAGACTCCAGCTCATAGGTAACTAGGCGGATAGGACGGTCAGGACCCTGGGAAAGCTGGGTGGGAGACTATGCAAAACTACAGAGCGTTTGTCACCCAGCTTTCCCAGACTCCTGACCGTCCTATCTACTTAGATTATATATGGGCAGCAGTCTGGGAAAGCTGGGTGACAAACTCTCAGCTCTGCCTAGTTTTGCATCGTCTGCCACCCAGCGTTTCTAGATTCACGATCATGTATAACAAGGCAGACTGGATAGATGGTTACCCAGCTTTCCTGACAGCCTGTCTGCCTCGTTGTCCATTGTCGTCACCCAGCTTTCCTGCCAGCCTGTCTGCCTCGTTGTCCTTTGTCGTCACCCAGCTTTCCTGACAGGCTGTCTGCCTCGTTGTCCATTGTCGTCACCCAGCTTTCCTTACAGCCTGTCTGCCTCGTTGTCCGTTGTCGTCACCCAGCTTTCCAGACAGCCTGTCTGCCGCGTTGTCCGTTGTCGTCACCCAGCTTTCCCGACAGCCTGTCTGCCTCGTTGTCCGTTGTCGTCACCCAGCTTTCCTGACAGCCTGTCTGCCTAGTTGTCTGTTGTCGTCACCCAGCTTTCCTGCCAGCCTGTCTGCCTCGTTGTCCATTGTCGTCACCCAGCTTTCCTGCCAGCCTGTCTGCCTCGTTGTCCGTTGTCGTCACCCAGCTTTCCTGCCAGTTGTCTGCCTCGTTGTCCGTTGTCGTCACCCAGCTTTCCTGCCAGCCTGTCTGCCTCGTTGTCCATTGTCGTCACCCCGCTTTCCCATAGCTCTGGTCCTGCTTTCTCCCTAGTTCTATGGTGACCTTTACCTTTTTGTTTCCTGTCCTGTTTGTCAGATTTGCTGTTCAGGAGTCCTGGAAGAGCTCCCTCAGTCACAGCCCTTCTGATTATTAGTCGGGCACCCAGCTTTCCAGGCTCCTGATCATTCCATCTGCTTCGCTGCACACAGTGATGCTTCTCCGTCCTCGTGTCATATGATAGAATAGGAGAATCGCAGAAGCTGTCCGAGCGCCCCATTGTGGCCTCCATGTTGGACTTGGTCTATAGTGACGTCGGTCATGGTATCACCCAGCTTTCTATAACTCCTGAGCTGCAGACCTGCTTCCCCCATGTAATAATACCCTCCCTGCTTCCATGGGAAAGCCTGTAGGACATATAATGGCAGCTCATAGGCGCTCACCCCGCTTTCCCAGGGGGCGGTCACTGGGATGTTCGGGTGACTTGTAATATTGTAAATGTTCTGTATGATAACGCTCCGCCGTTGCCTTGTGCTGGATGTTGCAGCGTTCAGCGGGTGTTGCTGTGTTCGGCCGTCCTCTAGGGGGAGACGAATGGACGACCCTACATTGTAGCCCCTCTAAGCCTGAGGCTGTGAATGAAGAATGAACCCTCCCCCCCAGTTGTATCCTCTTCTATGGTGTCTATTAAATGTTACCGTTTAAGATACGAAGCAACCTTGATTCATGCTGAC
Source organism: Phyllomedusa bahiana (assembly GCA_025379985.1). NCBI lineage: Eukaryota > Metazoa > Chordata > Amphibia > Anura > Hylidae > Phyllomedusa > Phyllomedusa bahiana. The sequence goes on along the minus strand of JAODAL010041473.1, from coordinate 7,534 downwards.
AAGTCACGTCTGTGCTGAAATACTCTGTGCTGCTGGGTTTCTGCATCAGCGTAATTGTTTTATAATAAAAACTATACAATACTGCTGGACCCGCACGGCCTGACGTCCGCTGGCCGAACGCGCGTCCTCCGTTTCTCCGGGGGGTGCCTCCGACTTGAGGGAGGTAACCGTCCCCCCCAGGAAGCATCACTTTGGGTCTCCCCCCACCCCCTTGTATATTCCTATGCCAATCTGTATTCCACTGCTAATTAGATCAGCACCATTATGTCCTGAAATCCTCTGTGGTGCTGTGGGGTTCCTCGCACAAGAGCACACCCTCTCCTGACACTCTGTGTGGCTGGGGAACCCGTATCTTTTACTAGGGCAGTCTGTGTACTTCCAGGACACTTGAACATACCTCTCCTGAAATACTCTGTGCTGCTGGGGACTCTACTCCATTCACTATGTAACTGTCATAATGTCTCTCAACATTAATGCATCCTTCTTCTTCTGAAATACTCTACTACTTGCACTATGTAGTAAGTAGTATGTTGTAATCCGATCAGCACACTTCCATCCTGAAATACTCTGTGCTACTGCGGAACCTGTATCTTCTACTATCGCAGTCTATTTACTACCACATGATCAGCACACGTCTCTTCTGAAATACTCTGTACTGCTGCTTGCATGTTGCAGTGATCAAAATGTTTAAAACCAAATCTACACCCTGAAATACTCTGTGCTACCCCAGAACCTGTGTCTTTCACTATGTTAATTGCAGTCTGTGTACGCCCAAGAAAACATCACATCCCTTCCTAAAATACTTTGTGCTGCTGTGGAATTTACGCCATTCACCATTAACTCTGTCATAACCTTCCACAAGATCAGTGCCCCCCTCTCCTAAAATACTCTGTGCTGCTCTTTGCTCTATGTAATGACTAGTGTGTTCTAGCCAGATCAACACATTTCTCCTCTGAAATACTCTGCTACTGGGGAAACCTGTATGTTCTACTATCACAGTCCTGAAAGACTCTGTGCTGCTGCTTGAACTGTGTAAAGGCTAGTCTGTTGCTTTCAACCAAATCGGCAACCTCCTTTCCTGCAATACTCTGTGCTGCTTGCACTGTTGTTAACAATCTGTGTGTTTCTTCCAACCAGATCTGACTGCTTCTCTCTTGAAATACTCAGTAAAAGTTACAGGTTCCCAGTAGCACAGAGTATTTCAGGAAAGAAGTGTGCAGATCTGGGTGGAAGCAACACGCGCATCATTATAGAGTATGAGCAGCAGTACAGAGTATTTCAGGAGAGGTGTAAATTACATTGTGCCACCGGGTACCTGTACCTTTTACTATGTCTGTGTCGCTGCAGGGAAACCACGAATGCCTCTCCTGAAATACTTTGTGCTGCTGCTAATACTCTATACCAATCGGTTTGTTACTTCCAACCAGATCTGCACACTTCTCTCCTGAAATACTCTGTGCTGTTGGGAACCTGTCACTTTTGCAGAGTATTGCAGGTCAGAAATGTGCAGATCTGGTTGGAAGTAACATACGGAGTGTGACGTACACTGACCTCAGCAGTGTGGACGGTGTGAAACGCGTAGTCTGTTCCCTTGTTTTAATGGGTGTTTTATAACCTAATAAAAACTAGTTTTTTTTTTTTTTTTGTAATAACCCTTAAAATTTCCGGGCTGAGCGCCAGCTTTAAACTGTTTGACTTTTACGGATTGTTATACAGTATGCTCAGCAGCACAGAGTATTTCAGGAGCAGTCTGTGCTGGTTTCTTGCAAGTACATAAACTGTGGATGACAAAGTTTATAGTAGCATTGAGTATTTTGGGAGAATAGTGTACAGAGCTGGTGGGAAGTAGCCTACAGATCGTTACAATACTGCAAGCAGCGCAGAGTATTTCAGGAGCAGTGGTTTGTGGCCATTTTCTTACAAGTACACAACCTCCAACGGCAATCGTAAAAGTTCCAGATTCCCGGTAGCACAATATCAGATGGAGTCTGTATCCTCATAAGAAAACACTGCACCTGAAATACTCTGCGCTGCTTGCACTATTGTAGCGATCTGGGTGGTGCTTTCACCCAGATCTGCACCCTTAGCTCTGTGCTAGTGTGGAACCTGTAACTCTCTTTATCATTTACAGTGTGTCTCCTCGGCAAACCCCTCTTCTGAAATACTCTGTGCTGCTGATCCTACTCTATAATGATCCGGATGATGTTTCTATCTAGATTGGCATCCTTAGCTGCTGAAATGCTCTGTGTCGCTGTGGAAGCTGTATTATTTACTGCTTACTTCAGCAGATGCATGGGACTTTCTCCTGCTGCTGCTGCACAGTGAGGGCTGGTCGGTGCAGGCGAGCGGGCTGCAGCTGAATGGGGGCTTCTCCTGTCTCTTGGGTGCAGTGACCCCCCCCAGGTGAGGATGAGAAGAGCCCTCACTCAGATCTGTATTCAGCAGTGCTCCCCCATAGAGCGCAATACAAGTGCATTGGCCTCTATGGTGCCCTCCATCATCAGCGATTACAGCTCCGGAGGATGAGACCTTAGTCCATGCTGCAGTCAATACTTAAAGGAGTGCCCCGGCTTAGATAACCTATTTTCTAGACCCTAGTTGTTACTTCCAACCAGATCTTCACACTTCTCTCCTGAAATACTCTGTGCTGTTGGGAACCTGTAACTGTTGTGGAGTATTGCAGGTGAGAAACGTGCAGATCTGATTGGAAGTCACGTACGGAGTGTGACGTACACTGACCTCAGCAGTGGTGGACGGTGTGAAACGCGTAGTCTGTTCCCTCGTTTTAATGGGTGTTTTTATAACCTAATAAAGTCCTAGTAGTGGAGTCTGAGTTCATAGGGGGAGGCCCCAGGACTAGGATCCTTCAATCCTGGTGAAGAACGGACACATAGGGCCACATGTATGCAACGATTTTGGTCTAAAACTCACTTTTTTGCCCATAGGTTTCTATATAGGTTTCTATGGGGGAAAAAAGTGAGTTTTAGACCAAAACCGTTTCATACATGTGGCCTATAGAGCGGGTCTCGTTCTGGAGGACCCGTCCTGTCCCGCATCCCCTGAATGATACCCTGCTGTGAATGGACACCGTGTAATACTTCATCTCCCCAGTGGAGGCGCTGCAGGAACATTGCACTGTACCAGCAGGAGGGAACTTTGTAATCAACTTAGTGACAAGGGACCTGTAATGTATATTGTCCAAAGCAGAGGCCCCCTTTAATGTCCTTAGTATGCACTGAATATAGAGGAAGGAGGGCGGCGGCGCCCCCGGGGGATTCCAGCACCTTCATACGACTGGATTACAGACGGAAAATTCTTTGGCTTCAGGTCAGGCCTAGGGCTTTCGCCTACTCAGTCCAGTCACTTTATTATGACCACTTCCGGAGCAGCGCATAGCTCACGGAGGAAGTCCCATGTGGTGCGCTGGCTTGGTTGGTATATAAGGTGTGATAGGCTGTCTGCACACAGATCAGTCATTGCTGATTTTATTATAGTTGTGAGGATTATTAGCTTATCAAGTATTTCTGACACTGCGCAGTTTTGGACCTGTTTGCGTGAGTACCAATATGGCTCCTCTATTCCCAACTATGGCCGGGTGTAATAGGAGTAATAACATGGCAGCCACAGAGCATCTATTTGCCCCTGGCTCCTATGAGAACAATTTGGGACCCTGCATCTCCTTGCGGCGAGGCCTGTTAGGCAAAGGAGCATTGTTCATCACTTAGATGCTGCGGTCGCAATCACTGTGACATCTAATGAGTTAAAATTCCAGGATTGTGACAGATTCCAATTCTGGCTGCTAGCAACCGACCAGAGCTCGTGGCGACCGACCAGAGCTCATGGCAACCAATCAGAGCTCATAGCAACCGACCAGAGCTCATGGCAACCAATCAGAGCTCATAGCAACCGACCAGAGCTCGTGGCGACCGACCAGAGCTCATGGCAACCAATCAGAGCTCATGGCAACCGACCAGAGCTCATAGCCTCCAACCAGAGCTCACGGAGCTTGTAGAAGCCGACCAGAGCCTGTATCAACCAACCATAGCTCATAGCAACCAATAACAACAGACCAGAGCCCATAGCAACCAATCAGAGCACAGCTTTAATTTCTGTTACTGCTCTGGAAAATTAAAAGCTGAGTTTTGATTGGTTGCTATGTGTTTTGATTGGTTGCTATGAGCTCTGATTGGTTGCTTTGGACTCTGGTTGCTATGGGCTCTGATTGGTTTGCTATGGGCTCTGATTGGTCTATGAGCTCTGTGTGGTCGCTATGGGCTCTGATTGGTCGCTATGGGCTCTGATTGTTCGCTATGGCCTCTGATTGGTCACTATGAGATATGTTTGGTCGATATGGCCTCTGTTTGTACCCTATGGGCTCTGTTTGGTCGCTATGGGCTCTGTTTGGTCGATATGGGCTCTGTTTTGTCACTATGAGCTCTGATTGGTCGCTATGGGCTCTGTTTGGTCGCTATGGGCTCTGGTTGATATGTGCCGTGATTGGTCGCTATGGGCAATAAAGACAGTCCTGCTCCTAGACAGTTTTCGTACATAAAGCCTATCATGATTGATTTGGGTCCAGCAGTTATCTCTATCTCTAGAGCATTGTACTTGGAACCTCCTGTAGAACAACATGGAGAATACCCCCCGCCCCCTCCCAACATGACCTCATCTCTGTTTTCCATAGACTTTTTCGGGAGCCCTTCCTCAAAATATGTGCAGGTCCCAGAGGTGGAGACATTTATAGCATGTGAATATACCTGATGGGTCTGGGTCTCCCCTCTGGGACCAGCAGTTATCTTGAGAACGTTGTATCTTGAAGTCCCGTAGAACAGAAGGAAGGGTATCGCCCAATACGACCTCATCTCTATTCTCCATGGAGACTGTTGGGGGCCCGTCCTCATAATGAGTGTGGGTCACAGAGATGGGAGGTGGACATGACATTTCTGGCACATCCTTCCAATATGCTGTAAACGTCTGAGACGGGGAAAGCCCTTCAAGCCAGTTTGGCCTCACGTGCGCCTTCACAACGTCACCAGCAGCCTCCATGTACCAGATTATCAGATCAATTCATGTCAACCAGCTATGGATCTCTGTCACAATCCAGATCAAGATATCGAAATATCCTAATCCTGGACGTCGGCTGGAATTCGTTCCTGTATAGTGACCATTGTGTACAGTGACTTAGTAGATCGGGTTAGGAAGTCCATCCATAGCTGGAGATCTCTATGGCATCTTGGTATGACGGATACTTTACTGGTCTTTGTATGAACGAAACTGGAAGAGGAGAAGCCCGGGCCACCACTGAGGCTGGAGGTGTCCTCCGAGCATGACGGGATACTGGATGAAATTATGAGGCACCTGAAACCTCTAGAGATCCCATTGAGATGTTATCAATGGGAGTCCACGAGCTGAGACCCCAGGACTGGTAATCTGAGCTTCTATGGTGCCCTCTGTCTTGAATCACTATCTAGTGTCTCAGACTGATGGGCCATGCCAGTGGTCACACATAGACCAGTAGATATCTACCCTCACCTGTAGGAGTGTCCCCAAATCGGGCAGGAGGATTGACCACTGTTACCCAGAGAGTAGCGGTCACCTCTCATGCTTCCCATGGTGGTATCAGGAATGGATGTCCAGTCTTGAGCTCTGCACCACAAAGCATCATGGTCTTGAATTTGAGCCATTTTCTGTATGTATCAATCTTCCAGTTGACCTCAAAATGGTGAAATGACTGGTTCTTCAAAAATTTCCTCTGCAGTCAGCTGAGGCTATTGTCCTGATAGTCACCAGTTAATTGCCAACCAGAAGCCACATTGATGCCACATCTCTTCCAGGAATGTAGCACTGCCCCTCAGCCTCAAAGACCACTCCACCGCTTAAGAAGACTCCGCTACTATGAGGGTCTATGTTACAGATTTTGCATTATGCCCCAGGGATGACCTCTTCTTCCCAGTCGTAGAGATTCAGAAGCTTCTTCAGTTCATTGCTATCTAGACACCTTACCCATCTACCTTTGGGGGCACCACACGTGAGGGTAATCTGTTGGAGCAGAAGCAAGCCCTTCCACCTGATGCCATGTTCTCCGGGTATCAAAATAGGCACCCTGTGCCCCCCAATGACCAAGTTTTGGAACAGAACTGGTACTACCTACCATCCAATTGTCTCATCGGATACACTACATCAATGCTACATCTCCACTAAGAACATAGAAATCAGACTCCAAGACCCCCTCCGCCAGATAAGAAGACTCTGGTTTAATTAGGGTCTCTGTTATAGATGTTGCATTATGCCCCAGGGATGACCTCTTCTTCTCAGTCGTAGAGATTCAGAAGCTTCATCTTCAGTTCATTCCCAACTAGACACCTTGCCCAAGGGGGCACCACACGTCAGGGTAATCTGTTGGAGCACAAGCAAGCCCTTCCACCTGACACCATGTTCTCTGTGTGTCAAAATAGGCACCTTGTGTCCTCCAATGACCAGGTTTAAGAACCCAAATGGTACTACCTACCATCCAATTGTCTCATTGGAGACACCACATCGATGCCACATCTCCACCAAGAATGTAGGAATCACACGCGGACTCCAAGACCCCCTCCGCCAGATAAGAAGACTTCGGTATAATTAGGGTCTCCGTTACAGATTTTGCATTACGCCCCGGGAGTACCTCTTCTCAGCCGTAGAGATTTGGAAGCTTGGTCTTCGATGGCTGCCTTATGACTCGTTTGGAAAAATAGTTCAAACCAAAAAGAAGAAAAAAGACCATATAATGAGGACCACTGCCCTTTCTTTTTCAGTCTGCTTGCTGGAAGCCCATGGAAGGGTGAGTGTTTGTGATTCTTTTTGTTTGTTGTGGTGCCATGTGTCCTGTGGGGTGGTGTGAGCCAGAGCCTGGCTAGGTCTAGCAGCGGTGGTGTTGTTGGGCCACAGGCTAGCTCTCCTTACTGGTAACACTGTGGCTGCGACAGTGGTCGCCATGCGGTGCTACATCTTAGTGTAGGGATCCACTTTATAGAGGTCACCATGAAGTGGTGAGTGGGTTATACAGTTTGATCAAAAAGTGCACTAAGAACCTCATGTTCATTTTTGTAAATATTATTGCTGAAAGATCAGCGTATGGTAAGTCAATGTGCGGTCCATGTCTTTTTACTTCTTCCTAGTTTGAATTTGGATGCCATGTTCTCTTCTGTCTCCCAGCCCAGTTTAGCTATCCACCTGGTACCCCCTAAGAGCCCATTGTAACATACCTCACATTGATGCCACATCTCCACCAGGAACGTAGCAATCACACTTGGGCTCGAAGGCCTCTGCGCCAAATAAGAAGACTCTGGTATTATAAGGGTCTTCGTTACAGATTTTAAATTGACCTTCTATCTTCTCCCCAGCCGTAGAGATTCGGAAGCCTTGTCTTCAATGAAGTAGTTAATTCCTCCGTGGCCGCCTAATGACTCGACCTTTGGAAAAATAATTTGACCCATCAAATCTAACATTTGCAAAAAATGAAAATTCTCCCGAAACGATCCCAGTGTGGTAATAT